>JADBJO010006800.1:40000-45000 GCA_016801955.1 Conus betulinus
AGAGAGAGAGAGAGAGAGGGAGGGAGGGAGGGAGGGAGGGAGGGACGGATGGACGGAGGGAAGGAGATACAGTATTTTTCCCTTTTGTGTGAAAAGGGTTTGGAGCGGGGAGGAAAGAAGAGGAGACGGGAGGGAGGGGACAGAACGGGAGGGTGGACAGTCTAAGGGAGAGGCAAAGACAAATGGGTTCTGTACGAGGAGTCGGCAAGCCGTGGCTCCTCTTTGACAGCCGTAATGAAATACGATATGCTTCTGGCGTAAGATTTCGGAATTGCTGAGGAAGCCGTGTAGGCCGTTTCACAGCATCATCACCCCTGCCTGTGGCGCATTAGCAAGATGCCACGCTGTTCATTTCTGGACTGTCCATTGAACGGCTTCTTTCCTGAGAGTCGGCGTCCTCTGTGCCTTCATTCCTTGTTTGCCACAGATTCCGGATCATCACATTTGAACAGGATTACCCCACCCTGACGTCTCTCTCTCTCTCTCTCTCTCTCTCTCTCTCTCTCTCTCTCTCTCTCTCTCTCTCTCTCACCACACACACACACAACACACACACACACACGCACGCACGCACGCACGCACGCACGCACGCACGCACGCACGCACGCACGCACGCACGCACGCACGCACACACACACACACACACACGCACGCACGCACGCACGCACACACACACATAAACTCTCTCAGTTCCTCCTGCTCCTCCTCCTCCTCTCCTCCTCTCCTCTCTCTCTCTCTCTCTCTCTCACACACACACACACACACACACACACACACACACACACACACACACACACACACCACACACACACACACACACACACACAACTCCCTCTCTCTCTCTCTCTCTCTCTCTCTCTCTCTCTCTCTCTCTCTCTCTCTCTCTCTCTCTCTCTCATTCTGTCCATCCTGTCTTTGTGGTTCTCAGCTCTTTCTAGTTCTACATAAGTGGATGTCAAAGAAATAAAGTAGCTGTTCTTGACCCTTATGGATAAACTATAACACGTATTGCAATGTGTATGATCCCCAAGGTTTGTGGTCGAGTTCTAAACATCTCCAGAACAAACTATCCAGGCCACATGTCAATAAAATGCAGTGTAATGTATGTTGTTCTGTACACGAAAAGCTACTTCTGTCGCCATTAAAATCACGCACATTCTCCATCTCATCTGACATGTCGTGTCACAGTGACATGTCATTACAATCACGCACATTCTTCATCTCATCTGACATGTCGTGTCACAGTGATATGTCATTACAATCACGCACATTCTTCATCTCATCTGACATGTCGTGTCACAGTGACATGTCATTACAATCACGCACATTCTCCATCTCATCTGACATGCCGTGTCACAGTGACATGTCATTACAAATCACGCGCCATTCTCCATCTCAATTGACATTTGGTGTCACAGTGACATGTCTGAATCAGCGCCTTCTTCTCGGTTGTCGCGTGAAATCTGGGAACGTGATATCTGGGAAGGCTTCCAAGATCTCACAGATGTTTTTGGGGAACGCGTTCCCAAAATGTACTGTGATATCTGGGAAGGCCCATGATATCTGGGGTCGTGGTCTTTCAGAGCTCAGAAGGGCAGAAAGAAGACGAAAAAAAGAATGGATTTTCGAGATAAGGTAGGAAACAATTTATTTAGGTGCAATTAAGATCTTTGGCCTTCTTGTCACTTTTTTCAGTAATATCCTGGCATGATTTTCACAAAGTACACAGATTTCACACCCGTTCCCAGTTTTCACGATTGGAAGTTCAGGAAATCTGGGAACGCGTTCCCAGATATCACGGTTCCCAGGTATTATACGAGACCGGTATCAGGCCCCGTCCATCAGACCCATCACTGGACAGCCACAAGTCCTGCTGTGTGCTCTGTCTGCATTCAGTCACCGGTTTAAGACTTCCAGTTCGTGACCTCTCGATGACCAGTAAATTGTGTTCCTGAACACCGGAGATTGACCATTCGTGTACCTTCACCCCCCCCCCCCCCCCCCCCCCTCCACCTTCACTTGTTCCATCACGCCACTCTGGCTGCTGAGAGAAACAGACAGCACGGAGACGGGATGAGGAAGCTTACTGATGGTGAGGTGATTACACACGAATGTCCGACACCTTTTTCTATCGGCCTGTAATGAACGGAGTGGCCACACACTACTTTGCTGGCTTAGGAAGCTGACGGGGTAATCTAACAGAGTGAGAGGAATTGATGTAGTGTACCTAGACACGCCACGAAAATCTCTCACTCAACAAACTCTCAATGCCATTGGGTCCGCGCCCACAGCTGACTGGTGATTGACACAAGATGATTTGCGGGACTGTAAAAGAGAAGCTCTCCTGTAGATTTCTGCCACTTGTGTCCGTGCAAGCATCACGAAAAGCCACGCGATTAATACACAGATCAACTGTTGGCACAAATGGGTATTGTGCATACTGTCATCATCATTTGAGACCTACCCTACAATTTAGGGTACGGATTCAGAGTCAAGTTCATACACTGAAAAAGTAAGCATCCATCAGTTTCTGAAACCACCAACAAACGAACGGTAACAAAGAAAACTGTCCTAAGAAACATCTGTTTGGAAAACCCACGTGCCTAGGTGCAAAAAGTTGTGCATATTTTTTTTTTTTTTACATATTGCTGATGTTGTACTAAGCAAGGCGCCAGAATCACACACACACTGAAATCTATTTGTATCAGCTTCTGTGGCACAGTGATTAGCATCTTAGATTCACGGCTGGATCGTAGGTTCGAATCTCATGATAGCCTTTTATTTGTGAGTTTCCTCACCCCTCTCGGCTTCTATGCAGAGTTGAGTTTTTGGCATGGGCTGAAGTGGGAGGCGTGGGACCAGACAGTCCACCTTCAACCACTGAACAGACACGTCTCTGGAAGCGCTGCTCAAAGTTTCTGATCAACACTGTCTCAGGGGCCCGGTCCACGCCGGAATACAGTGTGAAATAATGATGAGTACAGCCCTGTGAAGCACTCTCAGACCGAAATGAAACTCCGTGACATCATGTTCAACATCCTCGTTCTCAATGTGTGTGTGTGGTGTGTGTGTGTGTGTGTGTGTGTGTGTGTGTGTGTGTGTGTGTGTGTGTGTGTGTGTATGTGTGATATCTCTGGATGTGTTGCTTTTTCTGTATGTCTGAAAGCATTGTGGTGCAGATTTAGTCAGTACATTGTTGTCACCAGTCTTTGCATCTTTGCTTGATGTTATTGACAAACTATCCCTCAATCTCAAAAATCCAGACAATTATTTGACATTAGTAGACGTTATAGTGACATCCAGCTCGGTGAAATGCGTGTGTGTGTGGTGTGTGTGTGTGTGTGTGTGTGTGTGTGTGTGTGTGCGCGCGCGCGCGTGTGTGCGTGCGTGTGTGTGTGTGTGCGTGTGTGCGTGTGTGCGTGCGTGTGTGTGCGTGCGTGTGTGTGTGTGTGTGTGTGTGTACACAGGAGCCAGTTTTGTCAGCCCGTGCGATAAGTGGATAAGCTGTTGTTTTATCGGAAAACCCGTACAATTTAAACTGTTTCGTTCCTACATTACATCGCGATGTTCAGGGTTTAACTGTTGTGTTTTTGTCCTTTTAGTTCAATCCATAGTTTTTACCTGAAAAAGTTTTAAATGAAGCGAATGGCATAGCACTAACAGCGAGTGTTGTAGTTCTCTTTATCATATTATCTAAAGCTGAACAGGGTTACAATTCCTTCCCCTCCGGCTAGTTCCAATCCTCTTTCATATATATCGAAATCTCCCCCAGACATATTAAGTGGGCCTACCATCTGAACAACACATTCCCACGCCTCTGAGCAGTTCTCTTGCTCTCTGACCCATTCCCACTCCCCCCTCTAACATGTTCATTTCCCCACTAACCTATCCTCCTCCCCTTTAGCCCATTCCCACTCCCCCTCTAACATGTTCATTCCCCCACGAACCTATTCCTCCTTCCCCGTTAGCCCATTCCACTCCCCCTCTAACATGTTCATTTCCCCACTAACCTAATCCTCCTTCCCCGTTAACCATTCCCACTCCCCCCTCTAACATGTTCATTTCCCCACTAACCTATTCCTCCTTCCCCGTTAGCCCATTCCCACTCCCCCTCTAACATGTTCATTTCCCCACTAACCTATTCCTCCTTCCCCGTTAACCCATTCCCACTCCCCCTCTAACATGTTCATTCCCCCCCACTAACCTATTCCTCCTTCCCCGTTAGCCCATTTCCCACTCCCCCTCTAACATGTTCATTTCCCACTAACCTATTCTCCTTCCCCGTTAACCCCCATTCCCACTCCCCCTCTAACATGTTCATTTCCCCACTAACCTATTCCTCCTTCCCCGTTAACCATTCCCACTCCCCCTCTAACATGTTCATTTCCCCACTAACCTATTCCTCCTTCCCCGTTAACCCATTCCCACTCCCCCTCTAACATGTTCATTCCCCCCACTAACCTATTCCTCCTTCCCCTATAGCCCATTGCCACTCTCCCTCTAACATGTTCATTTTCCCCACTAACCTATCCTCCTTCCCCTTTAGCCCATTGCCACTCTCCCTCTAACATGTTCATTTCCCCCACTAACCTATTCCTCCTTCCCCTTTAGCCCATTCTCACTCCCCCTCTAACATGTTCATTTCCCCACTAACCTATTCCCTCCTCCCCCCGTTAGCCCATTCCCACTCCCCCTCTAACATGTTCATTTCCCCCACTAACCTATTCCTCCTGCCCCGTTAACCCATTCGCCCCCCCCCCTAACATGCTCATTTCCCCCACTAATATATCCTCCTTCCCCGTTAGCCCATCCCCCCATCCCCCCAACCCATTTTTTCTACTCCAGTAGCCCAGTCCTCCTTCATACTGACGGACTTTTTTCTGTCTTAGTTCTACTTCAACTGACCCTATTTATCTCCCTGATCTGTATGACTTATTTCCTCTTCAACTGACCCTTTCTATCTCCCCTCTGACCTATGACTTATTTCTCCTTCACTGACC
>JADBJO010006800.1:47500-57500 GCA_016801955.1 Conus betulinus
AGAGAGAGAGAGCCAGCCAGCCAGACAGACAGAGGGGGAGAGAGATTTGAGGGGTGGCTGGACAGAATGCAGAGGGATTCAATCTTTGACCTCTTTTATGAGTGCAGGTGAAATATGGACGTACCCTATAGAGAGACACCGACCAGCAGCGCAGCAGAGATGATCTTTTGTACAAAGAGTCAGAGAAATATGGCCCTGCTCCAAATGGCTTGCAGGGAATATGGTATACGTCTGCCAGAGATGGGACTGAGGCGGAAGCCGTGCTGGCCGTTTCATGACAGCGTCTTTTGCCTCAAGGCCTTCGGGGCAGTGCTGTGAATGGTCTCTCCTCAGAGGAGGAAATCTCATTGTTCATTTGTTACTTGTGAACCACTGATCATGGACAGCTGGGAATTATTGTGGTTTATTGCTGATTTCTGTGTGTATGTGTGTCTGAGATGTCTGTCTGTCTGTCTGCTCTGTCTGTCTGCACTTCTCTGTCTGTCTGTCTGTCTGTCTCGCTCTCCTCTCTCTCTCTCTCTCTCTCTCTCTCTCTCTCTCTCTCTCTCTCCAACCCCTTCCCAGTATCAGACCCAGTCTATCTGACCCCATCACTGGCCATCCAGAGATCCTGCTGTGTGGTCTGTCTGCATTCCTTCACCAGCTTCTCCCGTCCTGTTCCTGACCTCTCCACGAAAACACTGCACTGTTCCTCCACACCACAGATCGGCCATTCCTCGTTACCCTCTCTCCGTCCCGTTCCTTCTTCTTATTGCCCAGTTCTTCCTCCTCCTCATTCTGTCCGGCTGAAGAGAAACAGACAGCATGAAGACAGGGATGAATCAGCTGACTAATGGTGAGGGGATTACACACACAGCTAGGACACCGTTTTTTCTTTCTGTAGTGAACCGGTGACCACACAGGACGACAGTGCTTGCATAGGAAGCTCACACAGGCAAGACTAAGAGAGTCAGTGTATTTGATTACTGTCCCTTACTGACGCAAACTGAGTGTGACACTTGAAGGAGTTTCAGTGTTTTAGGGACAGTGCCCACTGTGAGCCTGGCGACTGCACGTGGAGATGGGGCTGGACCACAGCGCAGACATTTCTGTCCAGCACTCTTCCACAAAACCCCAAACCACAAATGAGAAAATCCACTAGAGACACAACAGTATTCCCATAGGCATTGCTTGTGTTTCCTTGGATTCTGATTCCGATGACATCACTCAGGGTGCTGACTGTATATGACGTTTACTTCTTGGAAATGTTAGTGCCCAAATGTGGTTGACTAGCATTAACAGGAAAGCCAACAAGCATAAACATTGACATCTTGCAAGCAGTTTTCTTCAATACATATACAAGAAAGTATACAGAAAGAAAGAACCAAATATTATCAGACCTGTCTCGAGGCGAAGGACTCTAATCAGAAATTACAGTATGAATTTTCACTTAAATGAAATGTGTTTTGATCTTAAAACTGCACAACACAACACATTTACCATACAGAGAGAGAGAGAGAGAGAGAGAGAGAGAGAGAGAGAGAGAGAGAGAGAGAGAGAGAGAGAGAGAAGAAGAAGAGAGAAGAAGAAAGAATAAGAAGAAGAAGAAGAACAGAAGAAGAAGAAGAAGAAAGAAGTAATTCATGAAGCCTCATTTGTGTATGGGTTTTGGGTGATTGAGGGAACGGGAGAAAGGGACAGACTTGACGTAGAGGTGAATAATAACGGGGTTTCATTTGGGGAAAAAAATGGCATGGGACTATGCCTTCTCCTGGACAGCCTTAATGAAATACGATATGCTTTCGCATAAGATTTCGAAATTGCCATGGAAGCCTAGTTGACCGTCTCACGGTGTCACCTTTTGCCTCTCCTGGCATTGGGAAGAGGTCTGGCTATTCAGTTCTGGAATGTGCTTTGAGAGGCCACGGCCCTTGGAATCAGTCTTTTTTCCGCCTTCATCCTTTCCTTGCGGCAGATACTAGATCTTCTCTCTCTTCTCTCTCTCTTCTTCTCGTCTCGTCTCTCTCTCTCCTCTCTCTCTCCTTTCTCTCTCCTCTCCTCTCTCTCTCTCCTTTCCTGCTTTGAGAGGCCTCAAGGCCTTGGAATCAGTCTCTTTTTCCACCTTCATCCTCTCCTTGCGGCAGATACTAGATCTCTCTCGATCTCTCTCTCTCCTCTCTCTCGCTCTCTCTCTCTCTCTCTCTCCTCTCTCTCCTCTCTCTCTCTCTCTCTCTCCAATTTTCATTTCTCTTTCTCTCTGTCTGAGTAAAATATGTTTTCTGAAAAGTGGTCTGAGGGCTGTAATAGTAGATGTTGATGATTGCTCCTTGTCGGCAGACTCTGTATGTCAAATTTAAAAAAAAAAAGATTTACTGTTCCATCGAACGACAGAGAAATTACAAGACAAAACATGACGCGTTTCGACCTCTCTAGTCTTCTCCAGGCAAGAAAAAACAAAACTCAAGACAATGAAAACGAAGAAGTGAACAATCACGTACCCTCCCCAGCTGGACGCAAGATGGCATGTAAATTTAAACCAGAAACAAAGAGCTTGAGCACTCGTTCCGGACAAGGGCTGGAGTGGTTTGGCCGATGCCATGTTTAACTGTGAGCGTGGCACTGTGCTATGCTATGGCCAGGCACTCTTTCCGTGGACAGCAGCAAGAATGTCACACTGACAAGTGTGTTGTGATCCATGACTCACACACCACTGCACATACACTGACAGATGTGTTGTGATCCATGACTCACACACCACTGCACAATACACTGACAGATGTGTTGTGATCCATGACTCACACACCACTGCACAATACACTGACAGATGTGTTGTGATCCATGACTCACACACCACTGCACAATACACTGACAGATGTGTTGTGATCCATGACTCACACACACACTGCACAATACACTGACAGATGTGTTGTAATGAAACACTCATACAACACTGTACAATACACTGACAGATGTGTTGTGATCAAAGACTCACACACCACTGTACAATACACTGACAAGTGTGTTGTAACGAAACACACAACTCTGTACAATACACTGACAGATGTGTTGTAATGAACACTCACACAACTCTGTACAATACACTGACAGATTTGTGTTGATCAAAGACTCACACACCACTGTACAATACACTGACAGATGTGTTGTAATGAAAACACACACACAACTCTGTACAATACACTGACAGATGTGTTGTAATGAAACACTCACACAACTCTGTACAATACACTGACAGATGTGTTGTGATCAAAGACTCACACACCACTGCACAATACACTGATAAATGTGTTGTAATGAAAGACTCATACACACACTGTACAATACACTGACAGATGTGTTGTGATCAAAGACTCACACAATACTGCACAATACACTGACAAAGGAGTTGTGATGAAGGACTCACACAACACTGTACAATACACTGACGGATATCTTGTGATGAAGGACTAAATAACAACTGTACAACACTGACAGATGTCTTGTGATGAAGGACTAAATAACAACTGTACAATACACTGACAGATGTCTTGTGATGAAGGACTCACACAGCACTGTACAACACACGGACAAATGTCTTGTGATGAAGGACTCACACAACACTGCACATACACTGGCTATTAACAAGTAGGAGCCTGTCTCAGCACTGAATGAACAAAATAAGTAAAGCAACCGATTTTCAAGATCAATCAACACAGATGTTAAACAGCTTTCTCCGTTATTTTGTTAAGACAACTTGAACAGCCGGGATCAGCAAATTTAGCCAACACAGTGGGACTGGTGTGTGTTGATGTCACGTACGAAAAGATACTACTAATCAGTCAGCGATGAACTGGATGCTAGTCTGTTTGCCCTGTTTCAACTGTCGTAGCTATCCTTCAGAAGTGTTTGTGATAAACAGGCGGGAAATGTCTATAGCGCAAGATGGCACTGGGAAGACGACTCCTCTGTTACCGGGCTCTGACAGAATTGTCCACTAAAGAACGTTGATTGGAAGGTCCCTAAAAGATATTTTCTTCCGGGCCGGCAGTTACAACAGACGGACAAACAATCATACTATCGACTGCAGAAAGGTAACCCGTGTAGAAGGCCATCACGTTCCCCACGTGTCCCCCACCCTCCTTGTCCTACACATAGCACGCCCAACGGTTTAGTTGCTGAGAATGTTATTACTGATAACAAATCCTCACACAGCGAAGCAAAACAGGTACTGTAAAGACTAACGGATGTGCTGAATTAGTGAAAGGCTAACGTATATGAAGCAGACCTGAAACCCCGCTCAGTGGGGTAGTTCATAGCTGAAGCAACTTTACAGTGAGGAAACAGTGCAAATATTAGATGTTGTTCTATTATAAGAAAACTCGAAAGATGATGCTCGTTGGCAAAGGTCAGAAGATACATTGCTGCGGTTCAACGGTGGTGCGTTTGCAGCGAGCTGAGCAAGCTCAGCGGTTACTCATTTTTGCACCGGGTGTTGCTACGTAATGAAACATGGGAATCTTGATGCTGAGGGCTTCATGGGGTCATTCTTTGTTCTGAACATTGTTCCGAAAGGACAAACTAAACAGTAAATTAGACCTTAGGCAACGCCGTCGCTTTATTCAATTTGAACTCCTCCAGATCTGTTCAATGTAGTACAAAAACACTGCACATCTTTCCTCACAACATTTCGCCAAAGCTTTGATTTCAGAGCTGAAGAACGATGTGAACAGCAATTGTTTTCGTCAAAGAACTCTTTACCACCCTGGAACAACTCACTGATGTCTGCTTTGGGGACGACAGTACTTAATTTAACTACCAGTTGAACTTGAACTTCTCTCGACAACACGGGAACGATACGCAGTCATGTGTTTCTTGTAGATACATCCAGAGAGTCATTGCCTTTCTGTGCTGTCCAGCAGCTTGCTAGAATATCATGGCAGTCAAGGATCGTAATGGAGATAGATTACTATAGCGTACAATCAACAGTTTAATCAAACAGGTTGTCTGAGATGTGTCCCGAACATGAACCAGTTCCTCTTTGCTTTGTCCCATCGTCCAGCCCACCCCCTCTCTGACCAACTCATCCTCATCTTAGACTAGTTCTTCCATGACACGAAAACGCTCAGACCGATCCCTGCACTTCGTCCGGAAACCGGGCACAGTGATTTATCGCCCCTTTCTATCCAATTGATCCAGCCGCCATTTTATTTGCATCGCCGTTATTGAAATAGGCGGAGACTGTTTAGCCCTGTACAGAAAGGTTAAGCAGGGAAGGAGACACGGCGCAGACGGAAGGAGGACGTAGAACGAGGAAGACGAAGGAGAAGAACTAATATGGAAATAGAACAAAATGGAGCAGGAGGAAGAGGATGACTATGAAATAGAACAAAATGGAGCAGGAGGAAGAGGATGACTATGGAAATAGAACAAAATGGAGCAGAAGAAGAGGATGACTTGATATAGAAAAAAATGGAGCAGGATGAAGAGGATGCATATAGAAATAGAACCAAATGGAGCGGAGGAAGAGGATGGGTTATAATGTGCAGTAGAGGAAGGCGGGAGGGGGGGGAGGGGGGGGTATAGACAGAAGTCGAAGACTACGTGGATAACGAAGAAAAAAGAAAAGGAAGAAGAAAAGGAAGCTGAACTACAAGAAGACGAAGATGGACAGAAGGAAATAAAAAGTGGACTACTGTGTGGTAGGACCAGAGATGGAAGACTAACTGTGAAGACAAAGAGGAGGAAAAGGAAAACATTTACCCCGAAAAAAGAAGAGGACCAGATGATGAGCAGAAAGACAGTCCGTGTGAGCAAACGAGTCAGCACGCACCAGAGAGAGAGAGAGAGAGAGAGAGAGAGAGAGAGAGAGAGAGAGAGAGAGAGAGAGAGAGAGAGAGAGAGAGAGAGAGAGAGGAGGGAGAGAAGGAGAGAGAGAGAGGGGAGAGAGAAGGGGAGAATGGGAGAGAGAGAGAGATGAGAGAGAGAGAGAGGGGAGAGACGAGGGGAGAGAGAGAGAGAGAGAGAGAAGAGGGGAGAGAGAGGAGAGAGAGAGAGAGAGAGAGAGAGAGAGGAGGAGAGAGAGAGAGAGAGGGGAGAGAGAGAGAGAGAGAGAGAGGGGAGAGAGGGGAGGAGAGAGAGAGAGAGAGAGAGAGAGAGGGAGAGAGAGAAGAGGAGGGAGAGAGAGGAGAGGGGAGAGGAAAAGAGGAGGAGGAGGAGGGAAGACGGAGGAGAGAGAGGGTGGGAAGGGAGGGGGGGGGAGAGAGAGTGGGGGGGGGGGGGGAGAGAGAATGAGTGGGAGAAGGAGAAGGAAGAGGAGGGGAGGAGGTGAGCGAGGGAGGGAAAAGGGAAGAGAGAAGAACAAGAGAAAGAAAAAGGGAGGGAGAAGAGAGAGAGAGAGAGAGAGAGAGAGAGAGAGAGAGAGAGGAGAGAGAGAGAGAGACAGACAGACAGACAGACAGACAGACAGTGAGTGAGAGTGGGAGTTTGTTGCTTCTCTGTCCATCCCACATGACTGTAGATGACAGAAAGGGAAATGGGGAGTCTAGAGCCAAGCTGCTCCCTCTCCGTTTTCAAGCCAAGCCACACACCCAGTGCCATCCAACCTCCAACAACCCCCCCCCCCCCCACCCCCCCCTCTCAAAACTGTTCCCTTCCCTCCCTATCTCCAAACATGTCTTTCATGCAGATTCAGAGTAATACGGTTGATGCCAGGCAAATCCATGAAATGCTAAAAACGTCTCCCGCCATAGTCTCTGAGTTTTCTGTGTGGCAGCGTCTTTGCGTCAGGGCACTGGGGTGACGTTTGGTCGGTGTTTTCTGGAATATGATCTGAATGACTTCTGTCCGCAGATGAATTCAGATCTTGGCCCGTCTTTGTCAGAAGTGATGGACTCGCACGAGTGCGTTCGCTGATTTTTATTGCGTCCCTATTTCTACAGCTCATCTCTATCTCCCTGTCTGTCTGTCTGTCTCTCTCACTCTCTCTCTCTCACACTCTCTTTTTCTCCCCCCCCCCCCCCCCCCCCCCCCCCCCCCCACGTGCGCTCATGCGTTTTACTGATACACTCGAACCGCAGTCATCTCGATACATATAAAACAGAAAATGGAAACTGAAGTCTGTAAAGATCACACCCTAATTAAAAGGAGATGATGTTATAAAGACTGTGTCATGGAAATGCGAAAGAAACTAAAGTAGAATAGAAGAAGTAAAGGATTGTAGTATAGTCACACTTCTTTTGAAATATCAAGACAGTCATATTGCTCGTTGAGACAGAGAGAGGGATACCAAGAAAAATAGTGAGCAAGAGCGTTAGTAAATTTGAGCGATGGAGTGAGAGAGGGAGGGGGAGGAGGCAGAGAGAAGTGAGTGAGAGACAGAGACGAAGACACAGAGAGAGAGACAGAGAGAGACAGACAGACAGACAGACAGACAGAGACAGACAGAGACAGAGACAGAGACAGACAGACATAGGGGAGGGGAGAGAGAGAGAGAGAGAGAGAGAGAGAGAGAGAGAGAGAGAGAGAGAGAGAGAGAGAGAGAGAGCGAGAGAGGAGAGAGAGAGAAGAGAGAGAGAGAGAGAGAGAGGATACTTCGACACTTTGATATTATTTATTGTCATTACCAAAGAGGTCTTTTGACGGGGGGGGGGGGGGGGGGGTTGAGATAGAACAATAATATTTCCCTCTTCCTTTCCTTGCAAACAAATAGTACACATTCATTTCCAGTGTGTATCAAATCAAAGGTTAACACAATAAAAATCGTAACATTTCCTTATGTCCTCAAGCACAGGAGTGATGCAGTAACGTTAAAAAAAAAATCTTCAGACTGACTCGACCATCCACTCAATCAAATGATGACGTTGTATCTTACTAATCTCCCTCTTGCCTGAACTGAGCCATTCGACTATCAAAGTGAACCGGGCTAGGACTCTCGCCAAAACGAATACTACGACCACGAGAGAGAGAGAGGAGAGAGAGAGAGAGAGAGAGAGAGAGAGAGAGAGAGAGAGAGAGAGAGAGAGAGAGAGGAGAGAGAGAGAGAGAGACGGAGAGAGAGAGAGAGAGAGAGAGAGAGGAGAGAGAGACAGAGAGAGAGGAGAGAGAGAGAGGAGAGAGAGAGGAGAGGAGAGAGAGAGGAGAGAGAGAGAGAGAGAGAGAGAGAGAGAGAGATCAGGAGACAGACAGACACAGACAGACAGACAGACAGACAGTCAGACCGAGGTTAAAACAGAAACAATGAACGGCAGAGGAAGGAGGATAAATCAGGGGACAGCAGGACCAAGAGGTCAAAACGGGAGATGGTCTTTTTATGCAAACAGTCAGAGAAAAATGGCTGATCCCGAGTGACGCCGTGAAATATGATCCACTCCATGCGTCAGGCGAGGGATCGCTGCAGAAGCCCTGTTGCTCCTTCCTCAGCAGTGGCATTGAATCAGCGAACAGGGAGAGGAGTTGCCATTTTATTTCTGGAATATGATTTGAATCGATTTGGTCCAGAACATAAAATGCCCTCTCTCACCGTCCTGTGCTGTCTATTTTGGCTTTGTGTTCGGTGGTTTGGTTGGGTGTGTGTTGTTGTCTAAGTTTGACCCATCTCAGTTGTTGTTTGTTCGGTGGTTTGGTTGGGTTTGTTGTTGTCTAAGGTTGGCCCATCTCAGTTGTTGTTTGTTCGGTGGTTGGTTGGGTTTGTTGTTGTCTAAGGTTGGCCCATCTCAGTTTTTGTTTGTTCGGTGGTTTGGTTGGGTTTGTTGTTGTCTAAGGTTGGCCCATCTCAGTTGTTGTTTGTTCGGTGGTTTGGTTGGGTGTGTTGTTGTCTAAGGTTGGCCCCCATCTCAGTTGTTGTTTGTTCGGTGTTTGGTTGGGGTGTGTTGTTGTCTAAGGTTGGCCCATCTCAGTTGTTGTTTGTTCGGTGGTTTGGTTGGGTTTGTTGTTGTCTAAGGTTGGCCCATCTCAGTTGTTGTTTGTTCGCTTGTTTGGCTGGGTTTCCTGTTGTCTAAGGCTGGCCCATCTCAGTTGTTGTTTGTTCGGTTGTTTGGTTGGGTTTGTTGTTGTCTAAGGTTGGCCCATCTCAGGTGTTGAGAGTGAGCCAGAGGAATGATATGCTCATCTAAAAAGGTAAATCATCTGTGGTCACAAGGTCGGAACCCCCCCCCCCCTCCCCTTTCTATTAGATCTTAAAGTGATGGTCTGTGTGCTAGTCTTTCGGACCAGACGATAATCTGTGGTCCCGTGTGTAGCTTGCACGCAGCTCATGTAAAAGATCCCACGGCAACATGTGAGTTGTCCCTGGGACAAAAATGTGAAAAGACCCATGTTCATATATCCATAAAAATACATACAGAAAAATAGATAGCACTGCACTTGAACAACATGATCTCTCCATGAAAAGCAGCTGGATTTTACTCTGAGAAATCTGTTGTGACCAAAACGTGATACAATGCAACAGGACATACCCACTCTTAAAAAAGAAATCAGACTGTGTGTCAACGGAATAAACTAGCCAGTGTGAAGAAATGTCAACCAGGCTGTGAACATCTTTCTATATTATCTGGTGATGGCAAATTGAATAGCCAGCACTCGGCAGGCTTAACTGCTGCATGGAACTAGCATGTGAGGCTTAGATTAACATAGCACTTGCTATCACACATCTGTCGGCCGTGGATGGACACTTGTTTAAGGCAACAATCGCTTGCATCCGTTTAAACAGTTGGTGATGAATTGCATGCTAGCCGGATCCTGATGATGAATACGAGTCTTAGCAACTCTGGAAAAGGAAATGTTAGTGATAACCACGATGGGAAATGTCTATCACACAAGATAATATTGGCAAGACGACTCCACGGTTATTGGGGCCCTGACAGAATCGTCCACTGAAGCACGATGACTGGAAGGCCCCTAAAGGAGACATTCCTCTCTGGGCATCATAACGGACAGACAATTGATCCCATCATCGACCAGAGTCACGGTATCCGTGTGAGGGGCATCGTGTGTTCCCCCTTGCCCTCCACAACATGATTCACATATA
>JADBJO010006800.1:62500-106808 GCA_016801955.1 Conus betulinus
GAAACATTGACACGACATCTGTGGGAAAGGCCTTTTTTGTGTTCCTTACCTGTCCTTCACATGGTTTCCGATATAGCATATCCCCCATTTCCTTATGATGTTAGGACCAACAGCAAACACCAACAGATAGCAACAGCATAGGAACTCCATAAGATGTCGTGGGCTTGTTGATCGAAGAGATCAAACTATATGACACGTACTTGAAAATGTATAGGCTCAACGGGAAAAGGACTAAGGGATAAAGTTTAGTCATCTATCTTTGCATCTTTTCTTAAATACCCTCAATAACCATAACATTTGAAAGCTTACATTTCTCAACGGTCCTACAACTAAGTAGTTAGTTAAAGCTTCCTCCAACAGTATCATTGTCACATTGGAAAGCTTACATTTCCCAACGTTCCTGCAATTAACTAGTTGGTTAAAAGCTTCCTCCAACAGTCAAACGAACATGATTCAGTCTCTCCACGCTTCAAATGATCGCACTATCTACTCCCTCAATGATCAATTCTCTTCCTCCCTGAACATGGTTCAGTCTCTCCACGCTTCAACCGATCGCACTCTCTACTCCCTCAACGATCCATTCTTCTTTCTTTCTGACATGGTTCAGTCTCTCCACTCTTCAACCGATCGCACTATCTACTCCATCAGTGATCCATTCCCCTCGTCTCTGACCAATTCTTTCATTCTCTGACCAATTCTTTCTATTCTCTGACCAATTCTTTCTATTCTCTGACCAGTTCTTTCTATTCTCTGACCAGTTCTTTCTATTCTCTGACCAATTCTTTCTATTCTCTGACCATTCTTTCTATTCTCTGACCAGTCCTTTCTATTCTCTGACCAGTCCTTTCTATTCTCTGACCAATTCTTTCTATTCTCTGACCAATTCTTTCTATTCTCTGACCAGTTCTTTCTAGTCTGACCTTTCTATTCTCTGACCATTCTTTCTATTCTCTGACCAGTTCTTTCTATTCTCTGACCAGTTCTTTCTTTCTGACCAGTTCTTTTCTTTCTGATTATTCTTCTTTCTATTCTCTGACCAATTTCTATTTCCCCCCGTCCAGTTCCTCTTCGTTTCTGACCAATGAATCTTCCTTTCTGACCAACCACTCTTCCTTTCTGGCCAATAACTTTCCTTTCTGACCATTCACTCTTCCTCTCTGACCAATAACTCTTTCTTTCTGACCAATAACTCTTCCTTTCTGACCAACAACTCTTCTTTCTGACCAACTATTCCCTTCTTTTTGTATCATTTCTTTCTCCTCTCTGACCTGTGTGCCCCCCCGACTATAACTTTCTTTTTCTATCATTTCTTTCTCCTCTATGACCTGTATGGACCTGTATGGACACCCCACCCCCCCCCCCCGACCAGTTCCGCTTCCTGTTGGACAATTCATCCACCTGTGTGAACACTATCTCATCGACTATGATCAGTGTCTTTTCCAGCTCACAATCCCCCCTCCTCCTTTCTTTCCCACGCTTCCTCCTCTCTCACCAGTTCTTTCACCACCACAAATGTTCAGATTGATCCGAGAAGTTCGCCCAGACAGCGGATACTGTGAGGTATCGCCCCATTCCATGGCAATGATTCAACTGCCATTCTCTTTGCATCTCCATTTTGGGAATACTGTGTGATCGCCTACACCGGCTCTGATGGGTTCAAAAGGGAAGAACAGCAACGAATGACGGTAAGAGAGGAGAGATGGAGACAAGGAGGATGACTACGAAGATGAGAAAAAAAAATGAAGATGGGATTCATAATGAGATGAGAGGATTTTTGACGATAGTGAGGCAGGGTTGCTCATTAGAAGAAAAAAGGAAGAGAAAGGGGAGAAGAAGATTATATGTAGATGACAAGAAGATGAGGAGACACAGCAGTAGATAAAGCAAACCAGAAATTAAGAAAGAGTGAGCGAGGGCAAGAGAGGGAGGGGAGGTGAGGGAGAGAGAGGAGAGGAGAGAGAGAGAAGAGAGAGAGAGAGAGAGAGAGAGAGAGAGAGTCAGATACAGAGAGACAGAGACAGGGATGAGGGGTGGGAGGGAGGGAGAGAGAGGGGGGGAGGGAGAGATAAAGAAGAGATAGTGACAGTCAGACAGACAGAAAGACAAACAAACAGAATGGAGAGACAGTGAGCGACAGAGGCATAGAAAGAACGAGAGATTGTGTGGGGATGAGAGACAGCAGCAAAGAGAAAGACAGACAGACAGACAGGGATAGACAGAGCTTCTGAAGGTTCTCTTTTTACTCAGCAAGAACATCAGAAGAGACATCAATTCTGGGACCCACCTTCCCCCCCCCCCCCCCCCCCCCCCCTCCATCCCCTGCCTTCCAACCCAGGCCAGGCCAGGCCACACCTGCTGCACGCCACACCGTCCTTCCTCCTTCCAACCTCTCCTCACCATTCTGCCCTCAGCCCCCTCTCTCCACTGAGGAAAAAAACAAACAAACGAACAAAAAAACTTTCATTCAGAGTCAGAGAAATATGGCTGATGCTGAGAAGCTCGATGAAACTCAAGAAACGTCTCACGCTCGATTTGGAGTGCTCTGCAAAATCTTGTTAGCCATTTCATGGCAGCGTCTTTGCATCAGAGCGCTGGGTGACGTTTGGCTGAGAGAGAGAGAGAGAGAGAGAGAGAGAGAGAGAGAGAGAGAGAGAGAGAGAGAGAGAGAGGGAGAGAGGGAGGGAGAGACAGAGGGGGCAGGGGGGAAGAGAGTGTGTGTGTGAGAGAATGAAACACACACGCACGCACATACGCACGCACGCACGCACGCACGCACGCACGCACGCACAAAACACACGCAAGAATGCATGCATTTATGCAGGATTTGTATGTAGTCACTGGCATTACTTAACATGTCAACTACACCCTTATATTTATGAAAACAAACAAAGAAAGAAAGAAACGAAAACGGAAACTGAAGTCGGCCAATCCAAATTCCAGTAAGACTATGATGATTTCTCTATAACTAAATCATTGTTGTTAAACTTATATACAACCAAAATAGCAGAAACGACGAAACGATGAAGACTACTGATATATATTTCCATCAAGCAATGTACTCATTAAGACCTACAAATATAGAACAAGGGAGAGACAGAGGTACGTTAACATACAGTTACAGATAAAGAGAGGTAGTGAGAGAGGGAGACAGACAAACACATTAAGACAGATTATACTGCAAACGATGGGATGTAACCCAGGACACAGCGAGATCAAGAGGTCAAAAAACGAGAGAAGAACTTTTATGCAAACAGTCAGAGAAAAATGGCTGAGCCTATGATGGCTGTCATGCCCAGTTTGGGATTGCCGCAGAAGCCCTGTTGCTCGTTCCTCAGCAGCGCTATTGCCTCAGCGAACTGGGAGAGGCGTCGCCATTCATTTCTGGAATATGATTTGAATGGCGTCTGTCCAGGATATACAATCTCCTGTCAGCACTGTCCATTTATTTTATTTTATTTTCTGAGTGTTCTTGTGTTTCTGGTGATGGCGGTCGTTCACGTTGTGCCCTATCTCTTCTGTGGAAAGGTGGCCTGGTGGATAAGACACTCGCTTAATAGGCAAAAGAAGCCCAGGTCCACGGTTCAAGTCTACTAAGGCTGAGGGATTGTTTCCTCGCGCATTCAGCGAGACTCTAGGTTGTTGAGATGATAAACCAAGGTCCTTTGTGAATTAGCGGCATGAATTGATTACACGTCAAGGAACTCACAGAAACGAGAGATGTCCCTGTAAAATATATGTATGAAAATTCACGTTGGTTGCTGACACACAAATACATTAAAGTAGAAAAAAAAATGTTTCACTGTGATATTTACTCTCCTTAGGAAACGTTGCCCTGATTTCTCAAAGAGAAATCTGTGCTGACACATGTGATACAATACAACCCAACGGAGTGGCTGTTACTGAAGAAAACAGGTTGAATGTGCACTAAGTGAACAAACTGGCTAGTCTATAGATGTTTCGATGAAGGTGGGAAGGACATTCCTCTGTAATCGTCCAAAGTTCAATAGCCAATGTTCATCAGGCTTAGCTACAATAATGACACGTATATATCAAAGTTAATGTAATACAGGTAAAAATACTAGACGTTCCCATTTCTGATGAACGCATACTTACCAAGAATGTAATGCAAGTTAAAATACTAGGCGTTCTCATTTCTGATGAACGCATACTTACCAAGACTAACACTGAATAAGTAAGCGATGAACTGGATTGTACCCAAGGCACCCTGATGAACAGCACAGTCCTAACAACTCTGGAGGAAAAAAAGTGATTGTGATAATCAGGATGGGAAATGTCTATCACACAAGATAATATTGGCAAGACGACTCCACGGTTATTGGGGCCCTGACAGAATCGTCCAATGAAGCACGATGACTGGAAGGCCCCTAAAGGAGACATTCCTCTCTGGGCATCATAACGGACAGACAACTGATCCGATTATCGACCACAGTCACGGTATCCGTGTGAGGGGCATCGTGTGTCCCCCCTTGCCCTCCACAACATGATTCAACCCAGCATGCCAACGTTCAGTTCCTGAAAACGTTAGGATCAAGAGCAAACACTAACAAACAGCAACAAAGCTGCAGCCCCAAAGACATCATGGACATGCTAAACGAAGGCATTAATCGAATTGGGACAGACGAGAAATGAAGCTCAAAGAGGAGGAGAAAAGAGATAAAAGTTTTCATCATCTGTTGTGTACATCGTTTCTCTAACAGCTGTAGCAACTTTAAACCGGAAACTTCACCGATGTCAAAAAGTTCCTAAATTTAACAAGGTGATCAGAAAGGTCCTCGAGGAATCAAATCAGAGAGAGTTTTTCCCTTGCCTGAAAATGATCCAGTCCATCTGTTTTACCTGATCATTGCCCCACCCCCTATCTGATCTGTTCTCCCCCTGTCTGACCAGTTCGTCTTTGAGACTGGGCCTTAATTTTTCCTTTCTGACCAGTAGCTCCTCGTCTTCCCTGACCGCTTTTATCTCTGTCCTCACCACTTCCTCATCCTCTCTGACCCACATGTTCTCCTCACTGACCAACTCCCCCTGCTGTCTGACCATGTGTCTCTCTCTGTAAACACTTCCTCATCCACAATGGCCAGTTCTTTCATTCCTCTGGCCCATCCCCCTTCGTGACCTACTGCCCAGTTCCTCCACACCAAGACACCTTAAGATCGATCCGAAGACTTCCCCAGGAACCAGACACCATGATTTATCACTCCTTTTCACAGAACTGATCCAACTGCTATGTTATGTGCATCGCCTTTATTGAAATATTCTGTGGCTGCTTTACCCATGGACTGACGTCTTAGAAGGAGAGAAGACAGAATGGAGTGGGCAAAAGTAATCGGAGATGGAGATAAAGACAACGACGACGACGATGACGACTAAGAAGAAGAAGAAGAAGAAGAAGAAGAAGAAGAAGAAGAAGAAGATGATGATGATGATGAATGAATGAAAGTAGAAGGTAACGTGGGGGAGGGAGATTCATGATGAAGAAAAAAGGAGGAGAAAAAGGAAGGATTAACTGCAGGATGAGGATGAGATTTGGAGACCAAGCAAGCACAACAGCAAGAGAGGGAGAGAGAGAGGGAGAGGCAGAGCGAGAGAGAGAAGAGAGAGAGAGAGAGAGAGAGGAGAGAGAGAGAGAGAGAGAGAGAGAGAGAGAGAGAGCAAAGGAAAGAAAGGCTGGGAGGGTGGGGAAGAGAGAGAGAGAGAGAGAGAGAGAGAGAGAGAGAGAGAGAGAGAGAGAGAGAGAGAGAGAGAGAGAGAGAGAGAGAGAGAGAGAGAGGCATACAGACAGAGATGGGTGGCTTTTCGTGTTGTTTTTTTTTTGTTCACTATAAATATCAGAGGAGAAATTGATTCTGGAACGACTTCCCTTCTCTTCCCTCTGTCTTCCAACAGGGCTACACCAGAAGCTAGCCCCCCCCCCCCCCCCAACGCCTTCCAAACTAGCTTCACTATTGTCTTCTCCCTCCCCTACACACACACACACACACACACACACACACACACACACACACACACACACACACACACACACACACACACACAGTCAGAGAAATAGGGCTGATGTTGGCCACATCGATGAAACGCTCGAAACGTTCCACACATGAATTGAAGTGTTCTGCAAAATCTTGCTAGCTGTTTCATGGCAGCGTCTTTGCATCAGGGTACTGGATGGCGTTTGGCCATTCACTTCTGAATATGATTTGAGGCACTTCTCTCCAAGATGAACTGAGGCTTCTGCGTGTTTGTCAAAAGATGATGGATTGACACATTGACAAATATATGGGTCTCTCATCCGCGTCTCTCTCTCTCTCTCTCTCTCTCTCTCTCTCTCTCTCTCTCTCTCTCTCTCTCTCTCTCTCTCTCTCTCTCTCCTCCACACATCCACCTCCACCTCTTTCGCTGTCGCTGTCCTTGTCCGTCTTGTGTGTCACCCCCCTTTCTCCCTCAGTTACCCTCTTTCTGTCTCGTAACCCACGTCTGGAAAAAGTGTGTAGAAAAATCCATAACGGCGTACCAACACAAATTTTAAAAAAAGGCAAAAACAAAGTGTGTGGCGCCTCACTATTGCAATGCTCACATCGCTGGGACAGCATCCCAGATTTCACACCAAGAACTCTCTTATGACGAAGTCAAACATATCATAACTGACATTCCTCATGTTTCTTTGTATGGCATTGGCCAGAACAAACATGCAGACATGTTCAGAGTGAGAACAACCATGCAGACATGTTCAGAGTGAGAACAACCATGCAGACATGTTCAGAGTGAGAAGAACCATGCAGACATGTTCAGAGTGAGAACAAACATGCAGACATGTTCAGAGTGAGAACAACCATGCAGACATGTTCAGAGTGAGAACAACCATGCAGACATGTTCAGAGTGAGAAAAACCATGCAGACATGTTCAGAGTGAGAACAAACATGCAGACATGTTCAGAGTGAGAAGAATCATGCAGACATGTTCAGAGTGAGAAACCATGCAGACATGTTCAGAGTGAGAACAGCCATGCAGACATGTTCAGAGTGAGAACACCATGCAGACATATTCAGAGTGAGAACAACAAACATGCAGACATGTTCAGAGTGAGAACAACCATGCAGACATGTTCAGAGTCTTGCTCCTCCTCTCCCTGCACCACCCCTCTCACTTCCCGGCTTCCCCCTTTTCTCTCACTCACCACAAGAATACGGGACGACAGGAGTCCTACAATGGATCCAGCCAGGCTGCTCGACAGGTCTCTGGAACTACAATGACTCCAGCCAGGCTGCTGGACATGTCTCTGGAACTACAATGACTCCAGCCAGGCTGCTGACTACACAATGACTCCAGCCAGGCTGCTGGACATGTCTCTGGAACTACAATGAATCCAGCCAGGCTGCTGGACATGTCTCTGGAACTACAATGACTCCAGCCAGGCTGCTGGACATGTCTCTGGAACTACAATGAATCCAGCCAGGCTGCTGGACATGTCTCTGGAACTCCAATGAATCCAACCAGGCTGCTGGACATGTCCCTGGAACTACAATGACTCCAGCCAGGCTGCTGGACATGTCTCTGGAACTACAATGAATCCAGCCAGGCTGCTGGACATGTCTCTGGAACTACAATGACTCCAGCCAGGCTGCTGGACATGTCCCTGGAACTACAATGACTCCAGCCAGGCTGCTGGACATGTCTCTGGAACTACTACAGGACTCCAGCCAGGCTGCTCGACATGTCTCTGGAACTACAAGGACTCCAGCCAGGCTGCTGGACATGTCTCTGGAACTACAAGGACTCCAGCCAGGCTGCTGGACATGTCTCTGGAACTACAATGACTCCAGCCAGGCTGCTCGGCATGTCTCTGGAAACTACAATGACTCCAGCCAGGCTGCTCGACATGTCTCTGGAACCTCATTTGGAACCACAGAGTCAGAAACGGGTCATCATTTTCCGCCTGTGGACAGAACAACATCGCGGGATGTACACATGTCCACACGCTTCTGCATCGTGTGGTCTATTCCCAGCCCCTCTAAAAAGGCAGGCCAGGCTACAGAACAAGCTTTGAAGAGCGCCGCCCACTTCATCCTGAGAACCAGTCATCAAACGTGACTCGTAACAGAAGAAGAAACGTTCGGAGGGGCTACTGAAGATATGCATTTTCCAGGAACTTAATATCCAGAGAACACAGGGCAGGGGTAAAGAGGAGAGGGGTGGTGGTGGGGGGGGGGGGGGTCGCTAGAGGTGCAGGGGAGACTTGCTACTCATTTCCTGGACATCCCATGACCGGTGACTGGCTAGGGATAAAAAGCTTCTCTCTGCACCCTCTTAGCCTTTGACATCGGTGATGGATGAGGAGGGCCATGCCACTCTGTGTATTTCTATCGGCGTTTCCTGGTCGCGGTATATCTCAAAATGTTATGGCTGGTTCACACTTGATATCTTTCTCTCTTAGTCTGTCTCTATTTCTCTGTCTATGTGGAGGGTAAAGACGTAAAAAAAAAAAAATAGTTTGTCGTCGTTTTCTTTTTTTTTTTTAGCTCTTAATAACTATCGATCACATTTCATTCAGATCTCTCTCTCTCTCTCTCTCTCTCTCTCTCTCTCTCTCTCTCTCTCTCTCTCTCTCTCTCTCTATATATATATATATATATATATATATATATATATATATATATATCTTTCTTTCTCTCTCCCTCCCTCCCCCTCTCTCTCATTCTCTGTCTGTCTGTCTGTCTCTGTCTATCTCTCTCTCTGTCTCTGTCTCTCTCTCTCTCTCTTCTCTCTCCCCCTCTCTCTCTGTCTGTCTTAAACATACACATGCACGCACGCACGCACGCACGCGTGCACACACACACACACACACACACACACACACACACACACACACACACACACACACACACACACACACACACGTACACAAAGGGAGGGCAGAGGGGAAGAGAGGGAGGAACAGAGAGAGTAAGGAAGAGACAGAGTAAGAGAGAAGGAACGGACAGACAGACAGACAGGCACGCAGGCAAACACACAGAGAGACACAGAAAAACAGACAGACATCGACAGTAAGTCACAGAGAGTGGGTAGGCAGTCGGAGTGATGGATGACCAAAAGGACAGCAGGTGGTCCATTGGATTGTAGAGATAGACAGAGACATTTCAGACACAGACAGAAAGATAGACAGACAAACATCCTCGGAGACAGACCTACATAGTCAACCAAAGATTCCATGGTAACAATCTGTGTTCTTCGTGGCTGCAAGGACAAAGAACGTAAAAGGCAGGGGACGGGGTGCCCATTCATGCCAGAGGACAGAGAAATATGCCCGACTCTGACAGCTGCGATAAAGTATGTAGATCTTTTTCTTGTCTGCTAACATGCAGGATTGCTTAAAAAGTCTTCGTCATTTCTTGGCGAAAGCAAAATGGAAAGAGAGAGGAGGAGGAGAGAGGGGGAGGCAAGAGGGGAGGGGAGGGGAGACAAGAGAGGGGTGATGGCTATCCAGACTGGAAGGAGCCATGCGGCTACTGGTTTGTGGACAAGGGTGTGTGACTGGTCAGTGTCTGGAGATCTGATCTTCCTTCTGCTCTGTCTTTTGTTCGCCTATCACGATGGACTGCCTGAGAGGTTCCTATCGTCTGTCTGTCTGTCTGTCTGTCTGTCTGTCTGTCTGTCTGTCTGTCTCTCTCTCTCTCTCTCTCTCTCTCTCTCTCTCTCTCTCTCTCTCTCTCTCTCTCTCTCTCTCTCTCTCTCTCCGTTTACCAGTACTGATAGCACTCTGTTGACCGCCAGCCTCAGACGATGCGACGGGACAAACCTCAGTATGGCTGTGGTTTCCATGATGAGAATGAGTGATGTGAAGCAATGCCACCCTAAAGGCAAACAACATCATATCCCCCCCCACCCACACACACACACACACACACACACACACACACACACACCACACACCACACACACAGACACAGACAGAGAGACGACACGCACGACACAGCACAGACAAACACAGACAGAGAGAGAGAGAGAGAGAGAGAGAGAGAGAGAGAGAGAGAGAGAGAGAGAGAGAGAGAGAGACAGAGAGAATCAATAATCAGTCTTTAAACGAGTAGCACTAATCAAAGAAGTGGTAGTAGTAGATACAGTAAGCAGGGACAGGCAGAGGAGAAGTGAGAGGAGGAGGGCAGCAGCAGCATTAGTAGGAGTAAGAGGAGGAGCAGCAGCAGCATTAGTAGGAGTAAGAGGAGGAGCAGCAGCAGCATTAGTAGGGAGCAGCATTAGAGGAGGAGGAGCAGCAGCAGCAGCATTAGTAGGAGCAAGAGGAGGAGCAGCAGCAGCATTAGTAGGAGAAGAGGAGGAGCAGCAGCAGCATTAGTAGGAGTAAGAGGGAGGAGGGCAGCAGCAGCATTAGTAGGAGTAAGGTAAGAGGAGGAGCAGCAGCAGCAGCATTAGTAGGAGTAGGAGTAAGAGTAGGAGGAGGCAGCAGCAGCATTAGTAGGAGTAGAGAAGAGGAGGAGGGAGGGCAGCAGCATTAGTAGGAGTAAGAGGAGCAGCAGCAGCATTAGTAGGAGTAAGAGGAGGAGCAGCAGCAGCATTAGTAGGAGTAAGAGGAGGAGGAGGAGGAGCAGCAGCAGCAGCAATGGTACTAGTGGTGGTGGTAGTAACAGCGGTGATGGATGGTAGTAGTAGTAGTAGTAGTAGTAGTAGTAGTAGTAGTAGTAGTAGTAGTAGTAGTAGTAGTAGCACTTGGTGGTGGTCGCAGTCGTAACAAAAGCAGCAGCAGCAGCAATAGTTGTAGCAGCAGCAGAAGTATGATTCCCATGACCATACATTAAGAATGTGCATTTCAGGTTCTGTCAAACGGTGACCATACATTAAGAATGTGCATTTCAGGTTCTGTCAAACGGTGACCATACATTAAGAATGTGCATTTTTCAGGTTCTGTCAAACGGTGACCATACATTAAGAATGTGCATTTCAGGTTCTGTCAAACGGTGACCATACATTAAGAATGCGCATTTCAGGTTCTGTCAAACAGTGTATTTTTTAAAACCATACACAAGCATTATGTATACAATACAGCAGATTCCTCCCACCTCCCCCTCCCTCCCCCGAAGAACATATCTAAGAGACGCACTGCTATCTCCTTCTGGATCTGTACCATAAATCCCATCAGATGTCCGTCAGGACACAGGGAAAGGTGGGAGGGAAAATTCAGGGTGTGCTGGTGTGTGCGGAGGGGTTGGGGAGGCTGGTGGGGGAGTGGGCCCTGGAAGGGAATAGACAGGGAGCTCATTGCAGACCCAGCAATGTCAGAGGGAGCAGAGAGACAAAAACCTTCATCAAAGACGAAGGCCAGGCCTAATTGACCACCACGAACGCTGTCTTTCCTGAGATGACATTTCTGAAGTCCTGAAGGAAAAAATGGCCGTTTGGCATGCGTTCCTTCTTTTGTGGAGAGCACTATGCTGCAGTAGTATGATGCAGTATAGCATAGCAAAATGTATGTCGTACATTGTAAGTAAGTCTATTGTAACAGAATGCAGCATAGTGTAAGGTGACTTTAAAAAAGTGATCTGATATACGATAGTGTAGTAAACAGTATTGTACGGTGAAATAGAGCAAAATGTTACAATAATATTGAAGTGTAGTGTGGTGGTGTGATCATAGACAGTGTAGAACAGTAAAGTACACTGTGTTTAGTGCAATATGACATTGTGTGATGTAATGAGGTTTGCAGCAATGCAGTTCAAGACAATGCGATGTAGTATATTTCAATGAAGTGGTGAAATGCATTGCTGTGCAGTGTACTATCTTCTGTTGTAGCACGATGTCGCGTAATGTTCATGCAGATCAGTGTGTATAGCCTCATGCACTCGGTTCAAGGGCATCTCAACCACATTGCTGTACTATCGCCTTGCTTTGTATCGTATAACGTTGAGTTATATTGAAGTGTGTTCAAGCATACTGAACTGTATAGTGTTGTATTGTATTCTATTGTATTGCATTGTATTGTAATGTATTGTGTTGTATTGTAATTTATTGTAATTTATTGTATTGTATTGTATAATATGTATTGTATTGTGTTGTATGGTGCCGTACTGTGTTTCCTAGTGTCTCGATGTGTTGCATTGCCTTTGCGTTCGATGGAATTCAGGTTGCTCTTCCTGGACAGATCGAATGGCCTACGTTCAGCACTACTTATATCTTCTACATTTATTTCCGGTCTGTGCTTATATCTGTTGACCTTGCACACTGGTTAGTATCCTTTTTTTTTCATTTTCCCCAAGCAGTATCATTATATTAATCGCAACACATTATCTCACTTACGACAATGATCATCATCCATCAGCCATTTATCATTTCTATTTTCCCCCAGGCGGCACTATACTGATGCCACCACGTTATTTCACTGATGACAATGATCATCATCCAGTGGTACTCTTGGTACTGTGCAATGATACTGTTGGCATGGATTTCCCCTCCCTCCCTGTGCCCACGTAGGTATAGGCGGAGAGATATAAGCTTTTTCCTCCCCTCCTCCTTTCTCCTCCTGCTCTCCCATTATGCTATTACCATTGTTATCACGGTCATTATTACTATTTTAATTCTAATAATTCCCTCCTAACAGCCTCGTTTTCATCCAACACCCATTTTTGCGCCGAATATGAGAAGAAAAGCGGTTTATGGTTCGTTTTCTATTGTCCTAAGTGTTGTTTGTTTTTGCCTGAGGAAGACCCAAGAGGTCGAAATGCATTGTGTTTTGTCCTCTAATCTGTTTGTTTGTAACTATGGCGGTAACTAAACCCCTTTCGTTCTTGAATCTTACAAACTGGATTTTTCCTTAATATGTTTCCATGGACAATTCCCCTGTTGCCATGGGTTCTTTGATGTGCGTTGAATGCATGCTGAGCATAGGACCTCAGTTCACCGTCTCTTCTAGCAGACAATACCCAGACCACCACACCAGGTCTGACGGAGAGGTGAAGAAACAAACCGCTCTCCATGCGAGAGCTGAATGAAGCAAGGATCCAGGATTCTCTGGATTCCTGGCCCACTGTGTTATCTGTTGGCCTCCTTCCCACCAATGTATTCACAAACTAGCTCATGGAAATAATTCAGAACTGTATAATATCAGGCATTTATTGACATCCCCACTAGAGTTTGGTGCAACCACCACAACTGAAAGGAATTAAAGCAGGCAGACTTAAAACAAAAAGATTCAGCAGAATGTAGAAATAAAAAAAAAAATAGCATGAGAATTCATAACAAGCACCACTGAAAAAAAACCCAAAACAGTTCCATCAGCACTGCGCAGTCTTTTCCGATGGGTCGCCCTCAGACGACCTGACACTGAATTCTTCTATTGTTGACAGCCTGTTTGAACACTATGATGGGATGACATTGGGTGTGGCTATGCACTGGGAAGCTGGAATCAGCGATGTGTAGAGGGAGAAGAAAGGAGAGGTGGGGCACATGGGGTTAGTAGGGGGAGAGGGGCTGTCCTGCTGAGAGGACAGCATGAAGATGAGGCAACCAGACACTGAGATCAGGACATCATAGATGCTCTTAAGTATTCTTATCTGGCGTCTGGCTTGAGCTACCCCTTCTACCGCCCTCCAGTCACCCACTTCTTCTTTCTTTCATTCTTTACCTCTCTTCATTGAACTAATAATTAAAGGGAGAAAAAGAAAACGGAAAGGAACTCTTTCTGGCTATCCCTGAGCTTCAAAGAACCTTGTGGATAACCACGGCCGTTTCGGAACACGCACCAGTCGCATTTGCCTAATTACCGTTAATGACAATTGGGCAGCCAGAAAGACCTGCAATTTAGGGCCGGGCCCTAGGCCATACGGCGGCTGTCGGTTGATTAGCACGCACGTGCAAAACCATCAGCCTCCGCGCGTGATGTGGACGAGAGATCTTCTGCCGGAGCCAGTCAGTCTCTTCCCCTCACTTGGTCATGTTGCTGGGTTTAAGAGAGTGGTGTTTTCAGGTTGGACTGTCTTGAGAGGTTGCAGTTGAGGGCTTGGTCCATATGGCTGTTTTTCTTTCACTGTAAAGAGAGAGAGAGAGAGAGAGAGAGAGAGAGAGAGAGAGAGAGAGAGAGAGAGAGAGAGAGAGAGGTGGGAGTAGGATGTGACTTACAGTAAGAAACATGCACAAAGAAGTAGGAATGTAAAGAAATAAAAGGAAAGAACCCGAGATCAGCGGAGGCTAACCTACAAAAGAGGAGGATCAAAGCATACATGCAGGGAGATGCTATGCATCAACAACACAGTCAGGCCATGGACAGATAAACCAGACGTGCAGCAAGATGCTATGCATCAACAACACAGTCAGGCCATGGACAGATAAACCAGACGTGCAGCAAGATGCTATGCATCAACAACACAGTCAGGCCATGGACAGATAAACCAGACGTGCAGCAAGATGCTATGCATCAACAACACAGTCAGGCCATGGACAGATAAACCAGACGTGCAGCAAGATGCTATGCATCAACAACACAGTCAGGCCATGGACAGATAAACAGACGTGCAGCAAGATGCTATGCATCAACAACACAGTCAGGCCATGGACAGATAAACCAGACGTGCAGCAAGATGCTATGCATCAACAACACAGTCAGGCCATGGACAGATAAACCAGACGTGCTATGCAGCAAGATGCTATGCATCAACAACACAGTCAGGGGAGGGACGGGATTCCAGAGGAGGTCGGCCCCCGCTGATCCTCTCTAGTCTCATCACGAAACTCCTTCATTGGCAAGCTCTGAATTTCAGGGAACTAACCTCTTTGTTCAGATCCATATCACGCTTGAAGGAGAAACAACATTTTTTTTTTTCTGCTATGCACAGAAAGAAAGGAACGCATAAGCAAATGATGAAAGGGTGAGGAAAGGGGAGGGGGGATGAAGCATAGCACGTGGTTAGGACAAGAAAGAAGAAAACACGGAAAGAAATAACGAGACAAAACAAAACAAATCAAAACAAAAACAAAACAAAACAAAAAAAAAAAAAGAAAAAAAAAGGAAAAAAAAAGAAAAGAAACTTAATGGACTGAAAGGAGATGCGTGGGGGTGGGTGGGGGGGGGAGGGGGAGGAAGGGGGTTGGAGGGAGAGACAGAGACGGAGACAGAGACAGAGACAGAGACAGAGAGACAGACAGAGCCCAACAGAGAGACAAAGACGTCGCGCGCGAGACAGAGACAGAAACAGAGATAGAGAAACAAAGGCAGAGACAAACAGAGACAGACAGAGAGACAGACAACACAGGCGAGCTGACAAAAAAACAGAGAGGGCAGCAGCTTTGAACCAAAACAAGGGGATGAAGTGAGATTTGCAGGAGGGTGCAATGGATTAAGGGTGGAGGCACGCGATGGATCCAGGATGGACGTCCTTCCCATCCATCCCCACAACTAAGCCTGTGCCCTGACCCGTCTAAGCTCCAACAAGCCCTGCACTTTGTTCTGAACCGACACAGACAGACACTCAGACAGACAGACAAAGACCACCACAGCGACAGTTACTATTATTCCTTTCCCATCATCATAATCACCTGTTGCTCATCTTTCTTCTTTTTCAGAGACATCCAGACAGACAGACAGACAGACAGACAGAGACATCCCGACAGTCAGACAGACAAACAGAGACAGAGAGACTCAGAGAGAGAGGCAGACAGACAGAAACATTGTGTAACAGAGGAAGTGGGATGAATGATGGGACAGCAGGAGCAAGAGGTGAAAATAAGAGATGGTCTTTTTATGCAAACAGACGGAGAAAAATGTCTGGTCCCTGTTGACCGCTGTGAAATATGATACACTTCATGCGTCAGACGAGGAATTGCTGCAGAAGCCCTGTTGCTCGTTCCTCAGCAGCGCTATTGCATCAGCGAACTGGGAGAGGCGTCGCTATTCATTTCTGGAATATGATTTGAATGGCTTGTGTCTGGGAGATATAATCTCTTCTCCAAGCTGCCCACATTTCTTTCCTGGTGATGACATATCCTAAAGTTTGGGCCTGTCTTTCCAGTGGCAAGGTGGACTAGTGGATAATGTTCTTGCCTGTGAAAGAAAAGAATCTGCGGTTCATGGTTCGAATCTCTCGTGAGACAGATCGTTTGTGTCCCTTTAACTAGACCTAAAGTCGGAATGAGTACTTGCCTGTCGTAGGCGATAATCAGCGGTAATGCAGACAATAGCATGCTCTGAACACACATGAAGCAACGTGCAGGAAGCAGGGGGGTGTCTTTGACAACAGTAGCAACATTCACTTTACAGGTCAACACAAATATGCACATGCACAAAGGTGAAAACGGGATTTCACTGTACTGTACTGATATCCTCTACTGGGCAGAGAAAGGCCCAATATAACACAAACACCATTTGTGACGAGGAAATTATACAGTGAAAACGAAAAGCGTGCTGACTTCACGTTTGTTTGTTTAGCGATGCTTGTTGAAGAACATGCAGACACATCCTGTCATCACCCCCCCCCCCCCCCCCCCTTCATCTCCTCTCCGCAAGGATATAATACACGAATCCTTGGCTGAAGTTGAGGTCGCTGTTTTATCGAAGAAATAGAACGAATAGGACAGCTTGACAGAGAGAGAGAGAGAGAGGGGGGGAGAGAGAGAGAGAGGGAGGGGGAGAGAGAGAGGAGAGAGGGGGAGAGAGAGAGAGAGAGAGAGAGAGAGAGAGAGAGAGAGAGAGAGAGATGAGAGAGAGAGAGAGAGAGAGAGAGGCAGACAGGAGAGAGAGACAGAGAGAGAGAGAGAGAGAGAGAGGGAAACTGACAGATATGTTACATGACAGAGGGAAGAGAAGAGAGAGGAGACAGCAGAGAAAGAGAGAGATGGAGAGAGAGATGCAAAAAGACGACGGAGAAAAACAGAGGAAAGATGAATGAATGACTGCTGTGAATGAAAATAGGATACAATAAGAGATGGTCTTTTTATGCAAAAGACGGAGAAAAATGTCTGCTGTTGACTGCTGTGAAGCACTTCATGCGTCAGACGAGGAATTGCTGCAGAAGCCCTGTTGCTCGTTCCTCAGCAGCGTTATTGCATCAGCGACCTGGGAGAGGAGTCGCCATTCATTTCTGGAATATGATTTGAATGGCTTGTGTCTGGGAGATGCAATCTCTTCTCCAAGCTGTCCAATTTCTTTCTGGTGATGACGGTTGCTGAAGTTTTGGTCTGCCTTTCTTGTGGCATGGTGGACTAGTGGATAACGTGCTATGGATGAGAAGAATCTGGGGCTCATCGTTCTAGTCTCTCATTTGACAGATCATTTTTGTCCCTTTTCCCAGACCTGATATCGGGTCTGAGTGCCTATCTTTCATAGGTCGTAAACAAGTACAGCAGCACGAGGAAAAAGTGTAGTAAAATTCACTTTATAGGTCAACACAGATATACACATGCAGAAAATGAAAAACAGGGTGTCACGGTACTGTGCTGATATCCTCGTACTGGGCACACAGACATCGGTTGTGACGAGGAAAGTCTACGAAAACGAATAGCTATCATACTTAACGTTTCTTTGTTCGGTGATGGTCAGAGAGAGACATGCACACATCGCTCCTGCCCCCTCATCCCCCCTAAATACAAAACGTGAAGCAGCAGCAGAATCAATGAGTCAAGTCAAGGTGGGTTTTTATCGAAAGAAAACAGATCGATTAGGACAGCCTGGGCAATATGCAGTGGCCTGCTGCTGTTTGAAACACACTGATGGAAACAGGCCATTGCCTGCTTGTGGACACAGCACATAGCCTGAAGCAGCACATGCACAGACTCTTACACCTCGTGCCATCCACATTCTGCCAAGAAACTGATCAGATCAAGGACCATGTGCTCCAAGACTGTGGGGCCCTCCAGAGGCTGCGAGAGGAGGCCTGGCTGATTCCTACCACAATGGAAGCTGCACGCCGCACACTAAGAGAACCACTCAGTTCTTGTCCACGACCAGTGTGACGGTGTCAAAGATCAAATTCTGTTTGGAAGTACTACTGAAGCTAGGTCTTGTTGAAAGACTGGCGTTAAGGAGACTAAGGGACTGGGTGTGGAGTTGCTGTAATGGGAGGTGAGACTCGCTTCTCATTCCCGGAGTATCGTATGACTGGACAGAGATTAAAAGAACCTGCTCTCTGCATCCTCCTAGCGTTCGAGCTGAGCACGGAATTTGCTACGCTATCTCTAGTTGTACTTGCCTTTCTTTATTCATTGAATACTTCAACATTTGTGCCTAGTGTTTGCGCTTCCCCTTCCTGTTTTTCTTTCCTTGCCTTTTTCGAGGCTACAGGGTAAAAAAAAAAGAGTTTTTTCGTAGTCCACCCACGTTTACTCTCGATGAAGTATTCTATTCCATATTCTCTCTCTCTCTCTCTCTCTCTCTCTCTCTCTCTCTCTCTCTCTCTCTCTCTCTCTCTCTCTCTCTCTCTCTCTCTCTCTTCTTTCTCTCTCTCTCTCTCAACACTTTTCTTCCCCCCGCTCTTTCTTCAACTACTTTCACGTCTTCCTCGACATTTTACATTCCTTTCATATCAGCCAGTGTAACTAGGTATGTACACACGTGTGTGTATATTTACATTCCCATGCACACTTATACAAGCACATACACCCGTTGTCTCTTTTGTCAATCCATTTAGTCATTCTGCCATGCACTCCCGTACCCCCATACTAAACCAGCAATCCGCCGAGAGAGAGGAGAGGAAAGAGGGAGGGGGAAAGTAAGAGAGAGAGAAGCGGGCACCTGCACAGAGATAGAGATAGAGAGGCACAGAAACAGAAAGAAACAGATAAAGTTGGAAGAGAGAGAGAGAGAGAGAGAGAGAGAGAGAGAGAGAGAGAGAGAGAGAGAGAGAGAGAGAGAGAGAGAGAGACAGACAGACAGACAGACAGACAGACAGGGCAGGCACGCAGGCACGCGCGCACACACACACACACACACACACACACACACACACACACACACACACACACACACACACAACACACATGGGTAGCAGAGAGGGGATATAGCCAGGCCATGGGTAAGAGAGACACAGACACCTATACAGAGTGATGATGTGGGGTGGGGGAGAGGCAGGCACACAAAGGCATTCACAGAGACAGACACAATGAAAGACAGACAAACATACTCAGACCCCCAAGGTCAGCTGGGGAATCTGCAGCCACAATGTCTGGTCTTCACCGAGGGCGATTTGTGGGGAAGAAAAGAACTTAAAAAAGACCAGCTGAAACCAGGGACGGGCGTCCCCATTCATGCAAGATGTCAGAGAAATATGCCTGACCCTGATAGCTTCCATCAAACTGATATCGTTTTCCCCCTGTTGTCCTAAGGTGCAGCACAAAACATCGTGGTCATTTCTGGACGGCGGGGAAATCGGAGAAAGGACAGGCTGTGTGTGTGTGTGTGTGTGTGTGTGTGTGTGTGTGTGTGTGTGTGTGTGTGTGTGTGTGTGTGTGTGTGTGTGTGTGTTTGTGTGCGTGCGTGCGTGCGTGCGAGCGTGCGTGCGTGCGTGCGTGTGTGTGTGTGTGTGTGAAAAAGTGGAAAAGTATGGAGAGGGCAATGTTGGAGGGGAGGGTCTATTCAGACTGGAAGGAGCCATGCTGCTATCTGTTTGTGGACAAGGCTTCGAATAGTCAGTGTCTGGAGATAGATCTTCCCTGGCTTTTGTTCGCCAATCATAATGGACTGCCTGATAGCCACCTTTACCCCTCCCTCTCCCTCTCCTTCTGCGTGTGCATCTATCTTTCTCTCAGTGAGTGTGTGTGAGTGTGTGCGAGCGTTCGTGCTTGCGTGCATGCTTGCTTGTGTGCATGCGTGCGTGTGCCTGCACTTAGAAATGTGCTTGAGCGCACCTCTCTCTCTCTCTCTCTCTCTCTCTCTCTCTCTCTCTCTCTCTCTCTCTCTCTCTCTCTCATTTGTTAACTATTACTCTTATCATTTTTTTTCATTTATCCTCTATTTTCATTTGATGTTCTGTTATGATTACATGACCACTTTTGCTTGCTTCTTTGCTTTTTTTTTTTTTTTTTTTTTTTTTTGATTTCACTGCATGTTGTAGTCCCTACTCAGGGCGAGGACTGGATGTAAAAAAGCACGTCAGTGCTTATCTATTATCCTCGTAAATAAAACATTTTTGTCTTGCCTTGTCTTTTTTTCTCTCTCTCTCTCTCCCTCTCTCTCTCTCTCTCTCTTCTCTCTCTCTCTCTCTCTCTCTCTCTCTCTCTCTCTCTCTCTCTCTCTCTCTCTCTCTCTCTCTCTCTCCCTCTAATGACGTTGTTTTGCCATATAATTATCGCGAAATGAATTGTGCAGTTTCAGAAGACTTACAATCACCTTTTTTTTTCATCCTGACATGTGTAAATTCTTTTTATCAAATGATACCAGTCCTGATGGGGGTTATCAAAAGCTTAGCGCTCAGGTACTCGCATTCTCCATCCACAAAACATTGTAAATAAATCGATTCATATGTAATGAAAAACTGGCAGTTGAACCCACTTTACACCTTTGTAATCAAAGAACACGACTTCTTCTTCGTGTACAAGTTGCTGAAGAAGTGTTGCTGGTTTTGCATCTTAAGTCACCTTGGAATTCTTCTTCTTTTTTTTTTTGTAGTTCCACATGTGTGTAAACTTGCCATTCTTCTCTTCCATAGTCCAACTGTCCGTTTCTTGTGAATCCTTTTCCCATCAATTGAATTGCACTTTCGTACTATCCACCCAGGCCAATCTATTACCCATCACTTCCACTTTCTCTCTTTCCTTTTGTGGTGTTCTAGTTTTCAGTATTGAGCTGATCATTATAGATGTCATCACTAAACGTAGAGCCGAAAATCATCACAAATCGATAAGCAGACTGTAAAAAAGAACAAACCAACCAACCAGCCTCAGTCTCTTTATTTGTTTGTGTGTGTCTAATGAGGGTGACAGACAGAGTGAGAAGAAAGGGAGTGAGGCGGAGACGGGAGGAGGGCAACAGGGAGGGAGAGAGGCAGAGAGGGGTGGGATGTGAGTGACGGGCAGGGAGAGAGAAAGAGAGACAGGGAGGGCGGGGGAGTTCCCATGTGAACGGGCACTGGGGGTATGCGTTACGCCAGGAGTCAGAGAACTAGGGCTTCCCGAAATGTGATGTTCATGTGGCACAAGCCATGGCATGGCTGCAGAAGCCCTGTTGGTCGTCTCACAGCACTGTCTGCACATCAGGCCACTGAGGACACGTTTGGCTCTTCCTTTCTGCTTATGAGCTACATGACATCTTACACGCACGCACGCACGCACGCACGCCGCAATTTGTCTCTGATTTGCCTATGTCTTTATATGCATGTGTTGAGGGTGTGGTTGTGTGTAAGGCTGGACATACACATGTGTATCCGTGTGATTGTATCTATATGTGCATGAGTGCGCGCGCGCGCGCGCGCGCGCGCGCGCGCGCGCGTGTGTGTGTGTGTGTGTGTGTGTGTGTGTGTGTGTGTGTGTGTGTGTGTGTGTGTGTATGTGTGTGTGTGTGTGCGCGCGTGCTTATGTGTGTAAGTGTGTGTGTGTGTGTGTGCGTGTGTGCGCGTGCGTGCGCGCGTGCGTGTGCGTGCGTGCGTGCGTGCGTGCGTGCGTGCGTGCGTGCGTGCGTGCGTGCGTGCGTGCGTGCGTGCGTGCGTGCGTGCGTGCGTGCGTGCGTGTGTGTGTGTGTGTGTGTGTGTGTGTGCGTGCCCGCGCGCGCACGCTCACGCCCGACATGCAGACTAAGAAAGAAATACAGCAGTGAAAGCAGACGAGTAACCTTAACTGCTCTGAAAGTCATCAGGTAACTGTGCTGTCTCTTGACCTAAACTGAAAAACAAACAGAAACAAAAAAGACCCACTTCACGAAAATAAAAAGTCGTCCTTTTTTGCAAGTTCATTAACATTCATGCTCTCGCTAACTTTTTTTTTTTATTTGTGTATTGAATCTTTTCCTTAATTTTAGTTCAACACATTTCATGCCTTCAGTGGAAATAATCTGAATGACAGATAAAATGACTATGATATTACATACCATCACTGAATGACGCATTCCGAGCATCGCTTGATAAATTTGTTTTTTCTCCACCAGGCAATAGCATAGTAGTACTAATAGAAGTAAGTAGCAGTTGTTGTAGCAGCAAAAGCAGCAGCACTAGTGGTAGTTGCAGCAATAATAACGGTAGTTGTTATAGAAGTATTAGTAGTAACAGAAGCAACAGCAACAGCATAAACAACAGCAACGGCAACAGCAAGAGCAACGGCAGATGCAGCAATAGTATGAATGAAAGTGATAGTAAAAACAGCGACAGCAGCAGCAGTGGCAGCGTATTAGAATACCCACATCATTGTGGATCCAGTTCAGCGGATTCCCCACACCATCCCCCCTCCACCACCAGGCGAACAGCTCTGACTCTGACGCTCATTTCCATCTGAACCTCTACCATAAATCACATCAAACGTCAATCAGGGAACGGGGGACGGGGGAGCGTGCTGGGGACTGGAGGGAGGGGGTGTGGTTAGAGGGAGAGGGTAGACATGCAGCTCATTTAGGATGGCCGGCGATTTCAAAGAGAGCAGAAGACAAAAACCTTCCTCAGCCTCTGAGGTCTGAACTAATTGACTGCCAAGAACGCCATCTTTCCTGGGATGACATTTGAGAAGTCCTGGAGGGAAAAAATGGTCGTTGAACCACGTCTTAGTCCTTTACTGCAGTGTACCAATGCGCAGTCTGTACATAGTAACATGATGTAACATAGGGTAATAGAATGTAGCACAGTGTAATTTAATGTAACACATGTCAATACAATGTGACATACTGTAATAATGTAGCATAGTGTATTAGACCATAGCAGTGATTATGTGGTATAAAGTAATATAATGAGGCGTGGGGTGCAATGAATGCAGCACAGTGTAAGAGAATGCAGCGTGATCAAATATCTAGCACAGGGCAGTGTAAGAGAATGCAGCGTGATCAAATATCTAGCACAGGGCAGTGTAATAGAATGCAGCGTGATCAAATATCTAGCACAGGGCAGTGTAGTAGAATGCAGCGTGATCAAATATCTAGCACAAGGCAGTGTAGTAGAATGCAGCGTGATCAAATATCTAGCATAGGGCAGTGTAGTAGAATGCAGCGTGATCAAATATCTAGCACAGGGTAGTGTAACAGAATGCGGCGTGATCAAATATCTAGCACAGGGCAGTGTAATAGAATGCAGCGTGATCAAATATCTAGCGCAGGGTAGTGTAATAGAATGCGGCGTGATCAAATATCTAGCACAGGGTAGTGTAATAGAATGCAGCGTGATCAAATATCTAGCACAGGGCAGTGTAATAGAATGCAGCGTGATCAAATATCTAGCACAGGGCAGTGTAATAGAATGCAGCGTGATCAAATATCTAGCACAGGGCAGTGTAATAGAATGCAGCGTGATCAAATATCTAGCACAGGGCAGTGCAATAGAATGCAGCGTGATCAAATATCTAGCACAGGGCAGTGCAATAGAATGCAGCGTGATCAAATATCTAGCACAGGGCAGTGCAATAGAATGCAGCGTGATCAAATATCTAGCATAGGGCAGTGTAATAGAATGCAGCGTGATCAAATATCTAGCACAGGGCAGTGCAATAGAATGCAGCGTGATCAAATATCTAGCACAGGGCAGTGCAATAGCATGCAGCGTAATAAAATATCTAGCACAGGGCAGTGTAATAGAATGCAGCGTAATAAAATATCTAGCACAGGGCAGTGTAATAGAATGCAGCGTAATAAAATATCGAACACAGGGTAGTGTAATGGGATGCAGCATGATAGAATATTTAACACAGGGTAGTGTAATAGAATGCAGCGTAATAAAATATCTAGCACAGGGCAGTGTAATAAAATGCAGCGTAATAAAATATCTAGCACAGGGTAGTGTAATAGAATGCAGCGTGATAAAATATCTAACACAGGGTAGTGTAATAGAATGCAGCGTAATAAAATATCTAGCACAGGGTAGTGTAATAGAATGCAGCGTAATAAGATATCAAACACAGGGTAGTGTAACAGAATGCAGCGTAATAAAATATCTAGCACAGGGTAGTGTAATGGACTGCAGCGTGATAAAATATTAAACACAGAGTAGTGTAATGGATGCAGCGTGATAAAATATCTAACAGAGGGTAGTGTAATAGAATGCAGTGTGATAAAATATCTAACAGAGGGTAGTGTAATAGAATGCTGCGTAATAAAATATCAAACACAGGGTAGTGTAATGGAATGCAGCGTGATAAAATGTTTAACACAGAGTAGTGTAATAGAATGCAGCGTAATAAAATATTTTAACACAGAGTAGTGTAATGGAATGTAGCGTAATAAAATATTTAACACAGAGTAGTGTAATGGAATGCAGCGTGATAAAATGTTTAATACAGAGTACTGTAATAGAATGCAGCATGATAAAATATTTAACACAGAGTAGTGTAATGGAATGCAGCGTGATAAAGTACTTAACACAGGGCAGTGTGTAACACAATTTAGGATATTGCAGTATAGTGTATTTTATTGTAATGCCATGCAGTGCGATGTATACCAGTGTATTGTATGTAGCATTGTGTAATGTAAAGTAATATAATGTAGCAAAGTGTAATCTTATACCGCATAGTGTGTGACAGAGTAATATAATGTAGTGTAGTATGACATTAGGAAGGAACGTCTAAAGCAGTATTGTGTAAAGCCATTCTATGTCAAGTTTAATAATATTGTATGGTGTACAGTTTATTGCAGGGCAGTGTGTGATGGCACATCAATGGCAACATAGGCCCACTGTGGTGTTGTTCAATGTAGTTTGTGTTGCGTATCAACATAGAGTTGTCAAGTGTCATAAGAATGGCTTAGTGGTGTGGCAGTACAACTGTGTCGTACTATATTGCAGAACTTCATGGGTCACAACAGATTTCTTTGTGTCAAATTGAGCCTGATCATCCCAGGAAGAGCTAATCACCATTGTTCAGTGCTACCCGTTCTTTCTAACTTTTATTCTCTCTATGCATCTTTTTACTGACCTACAAAAGAGAATTTTTGCACCCCCCCCCCCCCCCCCCCCCCCCCCCCCCCCGAGGCAGTTCCATGTTTCTGTGGGTTGTTTGATGTGCTCTGATTGCTTGCAGTACACACGACGTCGGTTTATCGTGTGCTCCAAAAGACCAGAACGTAGAGCACGTTTTCAATGTGATGGGGAAAGAAGAACACTGCCCCTGATAGTCTTCAAGCATGGCCCCAGTTTTCTGTCACTTCCTTGATGAATGGGTTATCCACTACGCCCCCTTACAAATATATCCAGAATCCTCAGCAGTGCAATTCATTCAGAACTATGTTTGTCATAGGGGATCCTTCTCACCAGTACAGTCAGAAAGTATATCAGTGAAAGTCATTGAGAACAATGGTATCAAATGATCCCCCTCTCACCAGTATAGTCAGAAACTGATTTGTGCAAACCATTTAGAACTGCATCTTCCTCTGTCCCCCTTCTCACCAGTATAGTCAGAAAACTGATTTGTGCAAACCATTTAGAACTGCATCTTCCTCTGTCCCCCTTCTCACCAGTATAGTCAGAAACTGATTTGTGCAAACCATTTAGAACTGCATCTTCCTATGTCCCACTTCTCACAAGTATGGTCAGAAACTTTTGTGCAAACCATTTAGAACTGCATCTTCTTCTGTCCCCCTTCTCACCAGTATAGTCAGAAACTGATTTGTGCAAACCATTTAGAACTGCATCTTCCTCTGTCTCCCTTCTCACCAGTATAGTCAGAAAGTAGATCAGTGCAAGTTATTGAGAACGATGGTCTCCACTGACCCCCTTCTCACCAGTATAGTCACACACTATATCAATGCAAGTCATTGACAACGATGGTATCCACTCTCCCCCTTCTCACCAGTATAGTCACACACTATATCAGTGCAAGTCATTGAGAACGATGGTATCCACTCTCCCCCTTTTCATCACTATGGTCAGAAAGCAGGTCAACGTGAATCTGCAGAACTATATTCCCCACGGGCCTCCTCCTTACCCCCTGCATGATCAGACATTAAAGTATTAAAATGCTTTAGAAGTGTGTACTACGCATTTATGGACTAGCTTACGCGCAATATTTATGACTGCTGCTACCATCAAGGCCAATTACTGAACAAAGACTTTCAAATAACATAAGGTTTTGACAGGCTTTACAAAGGGTAAAAACTGCTTCAGAAATGAACAAGGAGCGCCACTGAACACCGTCCAAATAGCTCAGCAGCAGTGCAGGGTCTCCCCTGGTGGGTTGCTCCAAGCTGACCTGCTGTCCATTGCTTGTCCTTTTTCATGTTGGTGTCAAGACCTTAACTGGATAAACTGGGTGTGGCTTTTTGCGACGGAGCTGGAATGAGTGATATGGGGGTAAAGAGAGGGGACCTGAGGGGAAGAAGAGAAGAATGCAGAATATGAGGAGAGAAAAAAATGAGAAGATGACTGCCATTGATATGTGGAAATGCATGCTATCTCCTGTCTACTAAAAACTCACCCCTACATTTTTCTTTCGAAGAAAGCATAATTAAAAAGAGAAAAAAAGAGAAGAAATTCTCTCTGGAAATCCGTAAGCTTCAAAGAAAGTCCACCGATTATCAACGGCCGCTTCGGAACACGCACCACTAGCATTTGCCTAATTACCGTTAATGACAACTGGCAGCCAGAAAGATCTGCAATTTAGGGCCGGGCCCTAGGCCGCACGGCGGCTGTCGGTTGATTAGCACGCACGTGCAACACCATCAGTCTCCGCGCGTGATGTGGACGAAATTTTCACTGGGAGCCAATCTCCTGCTGCGGTTCAAGTCTCGTCTTGTTGTTCTGTCGAGCTGGTGAGGTTACTGTGAGAGTGACATTCTGAGATTGGACCGGTTGTAGTTAAAGGTTTTGTTTCGTAGGCACGTGTCTTCCATCGTAAAACACTATACAAGAGAGAGAGAGAGAGAGAGAGAGAGAGAGAGAGAGAGAGAGAGAGAGAGAGAGAGAGAGAGAGAGAATTTGAGAGAGAATTTGATTTTTTTTAATGAACCGGCCATTTCTGATTGTAAAATTGAGGAGAAGGGTAGGAGAAGCGATTAATCCAATACCATATCGCTTGGCGATGTCCCACATGCAAATGTTAAAATTCCAGTGTTTGAGACTAGTCAGTCCAAATTAATACAGAAAATGAGACTGAGAGAGACACGGGACATCTATCACCAAAACAGAGAATTGGCAGGGGGGAGGGGGGGGGGGGAGGGAGGGGATACTAGGAGAGACAGACAGAAACAAAGACAACAGAGAGCGAGAGAGAGAGAGAGAGAGAGAGACAGACAGACAGACAGACAGACAGAGACAGACAGTCAGAAAGAGAGGCAGTCAGGAAGAGAGGAAAACTCAAACACATACACGAGCGCGCGCGCGCACGCACACACGCGCGCACCCAAACACATATACACGCAAGTATGCACTCACAAGACAGAGAGATGAGAGACAGACAGGCGGGGAGACGGGGGGGGGGGGAAAGAAGGGAGGGATAGAGAGAGAGAGACAGACTGACTGACAGACAAAGAGAGAGAGAGAGAGAGAGAGAGAGAGAGAGAGAGAGAGAGAGAGAGAGAGAGAGAGAGAGAGAGAGAGAGAGAGTACAGCTGGGAAAAAGGCAGACAGAGAGACCGAAAGGAACAGGCCTACAAACAGAGCTAGAACAGCAGACACGATCAAGGACAGAGGTGTCTATCCCACGTAATGGGAGGATACAGCCAGATGTGCAGCATGGTGCTATGCTCCATCAACACTGTGCAGAGATGGAGTGAATTCCACAATAACACAGCCCGCCTTATCCTCTATAGCATGTCATGAAATAGGTTCTTTGCTGGGCTCTCAGTTGTACACAAACTTGGTTTCTGATCTGACCAATACCAGACTTTGGAAAGGGACAATACATCTCCTGTCGACAGAACGCAAGGCAAACATAGGAAACGGTGAAAGCTGAAAGGAATGAAGAACAAGGAAAAGAAATCTAAAGATTGCAGTAAAAAAAATGGAAGAAGAAAAAAAAGAAGACGAAAACAAGAAGAAAATAGTAAGAAAAGGGGACAGACGCCGACGAACAAATGAAAGAACAAGACCGAAGACGGAAATAAGGTGGAAACGAAAATGTGGAGGAGGAGGAGGAGAGAGAGAGAGAGAGGAGAGAGAGAGAGAGAGAGAGAGAGAGAGAGAGAGAGAGAGAGAGAGAGAGAGAGAGAGAGAGAGAGAGAGAGAGAGAGAGAGGAAAAGACTGACATAGAGATAGCAGCGCGCGACAGAGAAGCTGACAGAGAAGGGCAGCGGCTTTGAACCAAAACAAGGGGATGAAGTGAGATTTGCAGGAGGGTGCAATGGATTAAGGGTGGAGGCACACGAGGGATCCAGGATGGACGGCCTTCCCATCCATCCCCACAACTAAGCCTGTGCCCTGACCCGTCTAAGCTTCAACAAGCCCTGCACTTTGTTCTGAACCGACACAGACAGACAGTCAGACAGACAGACACCCGGAAGAGGCGGTGGATGGGGGACAGAGTAACAGCTTTCCCTTCTGTTGTTAATCTAGGCAAAAAGCACTGGAAACACGTTTGCTGCTTACTGCATGACACATACAGCGCCGTGCCGTGATAAAAATCCAAATTCGTTTCTTCTTCGTATTCTTTCTCTTTTTCTTGATTTCTTTCTTTCCTTCGTTCTTACTTTCTTTTTCAACATCATCATCATCATCATCATCATCATCATCACCACCACCACCACCACCACCATTCGCATCAGTATCAACATCATAATCATCGTCATCATTATCATCATGTACTCCACATCCTCCACCTCCTCCTGCACCTCCTCCCCCTCCTTCTCCCTCCTCTTTGTCTTCTCCTCCTTCTACTTCATCATCATTATCATCATGTACTTCTCCTCCTCTTCCTCTCCTTCTCCCCAACCTCCTCTTGCTTCTCCTCCTCTTCGTCTTCTCCTGCTTTGTCTACTTCATCATCATCATCATCATCATCATCATCATCATCATCATCATCATCATCATCACTATCGTCATCGTCGTCGTCGTCGTCGTCATCATCATCAAGATATTTTTTTCTACTATACTTTGCTTCCTGTCATTATTGATACTGTTGTTATAGATGATATTGCAAATGTCAACCTTCAACAAACAGTCGCTTTCGATCATTTTGGTACGGCAACAATGTGCGGATCCATGATCTGTATATCAAAATTATAACAACAACAACAACAACGATAGTGACGACGACGACGACAACCCACTCTGCCAAACCGATTCTCAAGAAGATTAATGGAATCTTGCCCAAGTACGAGTGCATTTAAGTTTGGTGGTGGGGAGTGGTCATGAGGAGATTTTGATGACAGAGCTGATCAATGCCTCCACTGGTCCTTGACGAAGGTCTGCGCTCTCCTAAGTGCTCTTTCAGTTTTCACCATTGTTGACGCTGTCGACAAACCATATTATGAGACCAAGGACGGAAAACCACTGTATGGCGCTAGTAAACTGTGAAAACACTGCATTACGGCAGGAGTTGCAGGTTGTGGCATTCTGCACCTCTCCTCCATGAGTGGTATGAAGAACCAGCCGCACATTATTCACATGACTATGCAGTGATGCTAATAACACCAGAGCGTATGCATGTGAATCATAACAACCTGTTTTCCTGAATCGTAGTGGCCTGTTTTAACTACTACAGTTATCAGCTCTCTAGACTCGTGATTACCTGTTTTCGTGGTCTTATGATCTGTTTTCTGAACTCGTGATTTTCTCTTTTCATATTTCATAATGTTCTATGTTCATTACCCATAAACATCTGTGTCCACAGGGTATAACGATTTTTGTCTTGAGCCATAAACATGTTTTATCTGTTTTCTTGATCCTCCATTAACTCTTTACAAAAGTCATAATCATCTATTTTCCTGACTAAAATTACCTGTGTTCATACCTTATAAATCTCTGTGGTCTGGACCCACACTGATACGCTTTCAACGAAAATAAATACCTGTTTCCCCGACCAATAATGAATTGCCTTCATGTGTCATAGCCGTCTGTTATTTGGCTCGTTTGTTATCCATTTTCACAGGTCATAGTTTCTTCTACTCGTCACCTGTAAATGCATGTGCTCATGGTTCATACTTTTGAGCACAACTGTTCGTTTCCTTGTCCAGAAATAACCTATTTTCCTACATCACAGTTGTCTGTATCTGATCCACACAACTACCTCCTTTCATAGGTCGTAATTATTTCATTTGATTTCGTGACCTGTAATTTTCTGTTTTCATACAGCCTGATTATCTGATGAGTTTTCTTGACCCAAGATCGCCTGTCCTGATATGCCATTGTTTTCTATTTCTTGATCCATAATTATGTGTTTTCATAGGTCTTATTCGTCTGTTTCTTGACCCACTATTACCTGCGTTCATTTATCATAACCATATGTTTTCCTGACCCATACTTGGTTCGTGGTCAAAGTTATCTGTTTTCTCGAACCATACTTACCTATTCTTGATGGTGACATCCGTTTTTTTTAACCCATTATCAAATGTTTTTTCATTAATTAAAAAAAACTGATTTCACAGGTCACAATCAATTGTTTTCTAGACCCATAATTCTATGTTTTCACCGAGTGTGTTCTTGACCCACAATTGCTTTTTTGTATATTGTAGTAACCAGTTTTTCTTGGTTGTCAAATCATACTCCAATATCAGGGAAACAAACAAAAAAAAATCAGCTGTTTATGAAGGACTAAAATAATCTCCGGTTAAAAAGAATACAAGCCTCCATACGTTCCTGTCTTACTGACAGAAATGTACATAGGCCCTCTGTCACCCTGCATTTTTTTTTTCATTTCTCCTTCTGTTATCGCCTCATTGTACAACGCCTACTGTTAAAATCCTTTTCTCTACCACCTGTTAACAGCCACCCTTTCTGATACATCCATCTGTCAACACCCCTGAGACCACAGTTCCTGTCTAACAACCTGCCAGGTGACGGTCCTTTCTGTGACATCTGTCTGTCAACACCCCTGAGACCACATTTCCTGTCTAACAACCTGCCTGGTGACGGTCCTTTCTGTGACATCTCTCTCTGTTAACACCCCTGAGACCACAGTTCCTGTCTAACAACCTGCCTGGTGACGGTCCTTTCTGTTCTGTGACATCTCTCTCTGTCAACACCCCTGAGACCACAGTTCCTGTCTAACAACCTGCCTGGTGACGGTCCTTTCTGTGACATCTCTGTCTGTCAACACACCCCTGAGACCACAGTTCCTGTCTAACAACCTGCCTGGTGACGGTCCTTTTGTGACATCTCTCTCTGTCAACACCCCTGAGACCACAGTTCCTGTCTAACAACCTGCCTGGTGACGGTCCTTTTCTGTGACATCTCTGTCTGTCAACACCCCTGAGACCACAGTTCCTGTCTAACAACCTGCCTGATGACGGTCCTTTCTGTGACATCTCTCTCTGTCAACACCCCTGAGACCACAGTTCCTGTCTAAACAACCTGCCTGGTGACGGTCCTTTCTGTCCACAGCCCCTGTCTGTCGCCTCGTTCTCCAGCCAGCCCCTTCTGTAACGTTTCCCTTTAACCACCCCTTCTCTAATGCTTCTGCGGTTTACAACCCCTTCTCTCACACATTCTGTAAACTGCCCCTTCTTTGAAACCGCTTTCTGTTGACCGTGCTTTTCGCCAGCACGGGATTCATTTCCTACCTGCTGCTGAATGCCCACTGTCCTTTCGAGGACTTTGGAACATAAGCTTGAGAACAAATGGGAGGAAAAGAAAGAAAGAAAGAAATCACAGAAAAAGAAAGAAAGAAAGAAAGAAAGGTCAGGAAACGAAAGTAGGAAAGAAAGAAAGAACAAAAAAGAAAGAAGCAAAGAAAAAGAAGGAAAGAAGGAAAAAAAAATAAAAAAAGACAGACAGAGAAACCAGCAAACAAAAACAAACAAACACAGACATGAAGAAAATGGCCAACTCACTCTGCTGCTTCCGTGACCTGCAGTGCCACACGTTGAGAATCAAGCCAGCGGATCCGGTCTGGAGGCAGTCTTTTGGTTTCCCTCCTGCGCCTGCCAGCTGTCTTTCTTACAACACATTTTTCCTGTGAAGAATGTGGTGTACAGGTTTGTAAGACGGTCATCTTGCAACACAGCCCAGCAGGGCCCTGAGGCGTGTGCAAGGTGTGGTTGCTGCTGGTGTTTGTCTGGTCCATCTCCTGATGTCAACGTTGTAAGTGAAGTCATTCTATTAGGCTCCCAGCATTGTTTCTGAGACACTTCACGTTGGACACATCCAGTGTCATCCCCTGGCTAGTGTTCAAACGCCAGGCTGCAAAGGGTGGAAAGAAGATTCGAACTGTAAAAAAAAAAAAAAAACCGTAACTCGGTGGCTGACAGCAGTTTGTTTGTTTGCTGTTCCGGACCTTGGATAGCTGTTCAAAAGCAACTGCTGTTTTTTCCTCAGAGGGAGTAAGATTCTTTCTCCTATCTCCAATTTTGTTGATGAAGCTGCCAAGGTGAGTGAAGACCTCTACAACTTCTATTTCAGGTCAGTGAAACACACATAATGCTTCCTACATCATATTATTGACTTTTCAGCATCCGATGAAGATGCCAATCGTGAGTACAGCTTCACCTACGTCAGTAGCAAAAGCCTGAAGATATGACTGTTAATTTGCTAGCGTCACAAGTCAGCGAGCTCCAGATCCGACACAGTTAAATGCCGTTTTATTGTCCATTTGAAGCCCTGTCTATGAACGTGTTTTAAACACCTATTCAATGGCCTGCACATACAGAATAGGTGGGTGAACGGAGGCAGCAGTCAAGCATGACATCAAGCCCTGTCCATGAACGTGTTCTACACACCTATGCAATGGCCTGTTAATACAGAATAGGTGGGTGAACGGAGGGAGCAGTCAAGCATGACATGAAGCCCTGTCCATGAATGTGTTTTATACATCTATTCAATGGCCTGCGCAACATAATAGGTAGATGAACGGAGGGAGCAGTCAAGCATGACAGACTCCTACCACAATCATCCCAACTTGTGATGCTGCAACTTAGTATCCTATGTGATTTACCAATGGGTGAGAGGTTTTCTCTGAAGAACAAATGCTTACATAATGTTCCATAGCATTAGCCCATGCACGCTGTCAAAAGCTTTGATGGAGTCTATTAAATTGACAGCAAAAGGGCTGTGGAATCCTGCACACTTCATAAATGCGTGGTATGGCAGGTACTGATTCCATGTTGGACCAGCAGCGTCAGAAACTGCTTACTTGTTGCCGAGTTCTTCATCTACTACGCCCACCATTCCACTAAAAATAATCTGGCAACAGATCTTTCCTGGAACAGACAAGATGGTCACTCCTCTCCAGTCGTTGTGAAGGATCGCACCAGTCCTCCAGTCTCCACGCCCTTCCCCAGAGCTCAGCATCTGATTCCAGAGCCTGCAGACCCACTGTCCTATACAACTGGATGACTCTTCTAACCTCATCTTCCATTTAAACACTGGCGTCAACAGACACAGGTCAGCTGGTATTTTGTTCGTGGCGGGTGAGTCAGGCTCAGGTCTGCTGAGGATTTCTGACAAGTTATCCATCCAACCTGAGCTTGTCCTTTAGAAAGCGCCGTAACGTCCCGAGCCTTTGTTGGTCTTTGGCTCTCATTTTTTGTGATCTCTCATTTCCCCATGCAGCTGAGGCCCACCTCATCTTACACTGCCCCATCCAATTCCGTCGGTTCATACTGCGCTGCAGCAATCCACATGGTGCAGTCTACTGCAGGTCGCCAAGAAGCAACCCACTGGAAGAGACGCTGCACTGTGGCAAGTCACTTTCGCGATTCCAGTGACGCCTTTCCTGACTTAACATGCGCGGTACACTACCTAATTAGTCCATTCCTTACACCTTCAATCGCTTAGTCGCGAAGCCTGCGAGTTAGACTTTCAGTGATGTATATTGGCCATCTGCTAGTAGCATGCAATTCATTGCGGGGTGCCTCTTTCTCCTTCCCCTGTATTTGGTTTTCCAGCCAAATTCGATCGTCCTGAGCGTTGACACACCTTGTTTCAGTGTCCATTTCGATGTATACTTGATAATATGTGTTGCAGTCGAGAGTGAAGCTAAATCTTCGGCACATTTTTGTCCTTTCTGCGCCGAGTGTCTGTGCGTGGCTGCTTCTCCAGACTCGCGTGAAATCTCTCTGCTCCTGACGATCTGCCCTGCAAACCTGTCACGTTATCTGTCGTTCCTTTTCCGCCACTTCGATGTCCTACCTCAGGAATCTCCGGGAAAGATGGCTCCATGTTCTTGCGGAATGTTTCAAACTCAGTTTTAGCCGTACGGTTGTCGAATTCGCGGCGGATGGAACATTCTTGTCATCCAGGCTTCATCTTCAGTGTGCCAATGGCAAGGGTGTGGCAACAGCACACGTCTATCTCCACGGTAGGCTCTGGCATCCTGCGCAGGCAGAGGAACATACAGGTGTGAACGAAATAAGGAATCATACAAACAAGCAATGATAGAAAGAAAGTGACGGAATGAACAGCAGAATGAATACATATTTTGAAAAAAAAACCGAAGGGCATGAAATATTTGTCGATCAGTGAGGGAACAGTTGAAATAATACATGACTGAATGAAACAAGAGATGGCCAATGGAAGAAGCACACACGCACGCGCGCGCGCACACACACAATTAACACAACACACACACACACACACACACACACACACACACACACACACACAGAGAGAGAGAGAGAGAGAGAGAGAGAGAGAGAGAGAGAGAGAGAGAGAGAGAGAGAGAGAGAGAGAGAGAGAGAGAGAAAATTATGCGCGCTAAAGGTTTTGAAAGTACACCCATTGCTTTCGAAAGGGGTATATGGGTAAACATTTAACACTCTGGGAGGGAAAAAGAAATGTGTAAATGCGTTGTCAGCCACGAGGTAACATTACGCAATATTCTCATTGCACATCAGGTCTACGTCAAGGCTGTGTCCCCAATCCTCTTCTGGTTTCCATACCTGAATGATGAACTGAGCTAACCCGTTATGGCCAATATGATATTGATATTTTGGGGGATCAACTGGGTGCTTTCTTTTACGTGCCGAGTTAAATGTCGAGCCGTCTTGCAGTCATTTCTTCCCTTTCACTCGAAAGGAGGAAATATGTTGATGTTCTTTCTGATAAAGCGTTGAGAGCCGTCACAGGGATAACACAAGTTGCATTCTAAATTGAAAATGCTTCCAATTGATATGATCTTTATAAATTTGGACACAGAAGTGAACCTTACGCTCTTGTTTGTCCTGATTCCCGGTGATTTCAGAATTGGATTGGTATGGAAATGTTACAAGTCAAAAATATGTTAAATAGTACTGGGTGTTGGGAGAGAGTTGGAAAATAGCGGAGGTCCCGGAGAATGTGGACGACTTTCGATTGCAATTTACGCACAAATCAGACTTATAACACAGCAGTTTAGAAATAAGACTGTCTGATGACAGGTACCTAGAACTATGCAAGGACAAGTTACATACACACAATACACTAAGTTTGGGGAAGTGTGCTTCACAAGTCAGTCTGCTATCATGTAAATACGTATCTAACAGTATATTGGAAATGCAAAATCCTGAACACACATTTCTTTTCTTTATAGAACAGCAGGACATTAGACAGAAAGAGGCATCCTGCTAATTTGAACACGCCTTTGTCTCTTTTGTATAAGATTGTTATTTATACAATGTAGGAATCATCGCATTATATCAATGGGTTTGGACCGTGTCCAACACAGACATACTATTCGCTTCCCGAGGTGCAGCCGGCTACCCCTGAACGGTATTCAACCCCCCCCCCCCCCCCCCCCCCCCCCCCCCCCCCCCCCGTTCTCGATCTATAATAGTTGATTTATGCGATGAAGGCAGCCGGTCTCCTTCAGAAGAACAATTCCCGCCTCTATATGAGTTTCCTGTGCCAAGCGCGCCTAAAGTACCATTTTTCTGAGAAAAAATATTAAATGAAAACTAAGGTGTATATCGATGAGTGTTAAGCATATTTATTTGTTGATTATAGACTACGATTAAAAAAGTTATTTGTCTGTCATGTCGAGTGCTAAACGTCTTGTCTTTACGGCTGAAGTGACCACCAACAAATGAATTAGGGCTATTGTTCTTGTTGTTGTTCTTAACAATATGTGGAGGCAGAGAGAGAGAGAGAGAGAGAGGGGGGGGGGGAGAGAGAGGGAGGGAGGGAGGGAGGAGAGAGAGAGAGAGAGAGAGACAGACAGACAGACAGACAGACAGACACAGACACGACGGAAAGGAAATGGCAGACACAGACAGATAGATATACAGATAGACACGCAGAGAAAACACAGAGAAATAGAGAGAAAGTGACAGACAGAGAGAAAGAGATGGCGACAGAAGGAAAAGCTGACAGACTGTGAGGCAGACAAGGACAAGGCACAGAGCACGATGGCCAGTGTGTCCTGACCATGCCAGTGGACAACAAAGCAAGTCTTCAGCCATTCTCTCGGCTTCTGCAGCTGCTTAGTGCTGCCACTGCTGTTGTCCGTCCGTCTGTCTGTCTGTCTCTCTGACTGTCTGTCTTAGATCTCCTTCGTCTGGTTTAGATTTTCCTAATACTCCTCCCTCTCCTCTTTTCTCTCTTCATTCTTCCTCCCCTTGCCCAATTCTCCTCCACTTAACTCTGTCTCTCTCTTTTTGTTCGCTGTCTCTCTCTTTCTATGTCCTTGTCTCTGTCTCTGTCTGTCTGTCTGTCTCTCTCTCTCTCTCTCTCTCTCTCTCTCTCTCTCCTCTCTCTCTCTCTCTTTCTTTCTTTCTTTCTTGCTCCTTCTCTTTGTCTATCTGTCTCTGTCTCTTTCTCCTTCTCTCTGTCTGTCTCTGTCTCTGTCTCTCTCTCTCTCTCTCTCTCTCTCTCTCTCTCTCTCTCTCTCTCTCTCTCTCTCTCTCTCTCTCCCCCTCCCCCTCTCTCTCTTCAGTAGCCCTCTGAAGGTTATCCTAAGGAACATCACTGAGCGGAGGTACACTAGTGGGAATGAAAATGTCTAGGAAGGAAGGAGCTGCAGGAGGTGGTTGGAAGAGAAGAGAACTAGAAAGAAAGGGATAAAGAAAGAAAGAGACTGAAAGAAAGAAATCTAATAAGCGAAAGAAAGAATACAAAATATGAACAGAAATGGAAGAAAAGACAGAATGAAGGACTGAAAATGATGAATTTTCAGAGGAGAATAAAGGAATGAAGAACAACGAATGACGAAAGAAAGAAAAAAGAAAGAAAGAAAGAATGAAGAAAGGCACAATAAACAAACAAAAAATGAAGGAAAGTCAGTTTACAGAATAATTAAAAGCACCCAATCATCATCCATCTCCTCTGATTGGAATGAAGAACTGATCCAGGTGGACTTGAGCAGATTGGACATTGCTGCGTTTGGGAAGAAGGGAAGTGGGATTTTTGGTTTGAATTTTGATGAAGTTTTGATTTTGATTCACCTGAATATGACGTAATGAAAACAGATTGGGCAGAGGCTGGAATGAATAAACAGATTTAGTGTGATGTGGTTACGAGCGGGTGGATTGGATTCATTCTGACTTGTCGTGAAAGGACCTGTCTAAGGGGATTTGGGGAGTTTTCTGTGTTGCCACGACCCGGAAAATTGTTGAATATTCTGCAAGCTTCTCATGGCTGAAGTCTTTTCTTTTTCTCCCTACAGGGCCTGTTTTCATTGTTATGACTGGATGCTGTCTTGGATCACCAACACCGAGGCACCACCCTACACATCATTATCATCGTCAGCAGCAGCATCATAATCATCATCAATCGTGATCGTTGTTGTTGTTGTTGTCGTCATTGTTGTCCTCATTATCAACGTCCGCCTCACCTCTTCCTTTTTCGGACGCATGTTGTCTTTGGGCTTTCTCTTTTCCTTTCTGTTCTTCTTTCTCCCTTTGTTTCGGTTTATTCAATATTTCTTTTGTTTATTTTTTTTCTTTTTCCCTTTGTTTTGTGCTCGTTTTTGTGTTTTCCTCTTTCTTTTGTTTCTTCCTGATCTGCATTATTTTTTTCCAGACGCCTTTCTTTCCTTCCCTTTAAATTCCTGGTCGTTTTTGTTGTCTTCGACTTCTCTGTGTCTTCCTCTCTTTCTTTCTTGCATTCTTCAAGACAGTTGGTGATCTTTCCTATCTTTTCTCACTGTTTATCGACACAGCTGCAGAAACATTGCACTGCTGTTTCTGTGTTTACCCTTGGCGTCTGCTCTTTATTTGTATTTCAATTCATTCTTTACAAACATGTTCACGATTCTTCTGCTGACGCTGCTACTGCTTTCTGTAAAGCAACGATTGATGCCAGGTTGTTGTATGCAATGTTAGTGGTAGAACAATACTGTCTACAGATGCAGTAGCAGTAGCAGCTGTACGAACAGTAGCAGAGAAAACAGACTTTTTCCTTGTAGCAGTCACGCAGTGGAAACAGCAGTGACATTTGCAGCTGAAGGAGTATCTTTTAACTGTTTTTGATGTCGTTTCTGCTGCTACTGTTTTTGCTGCTACTGCTGCTGCTGCTGCTACTACTACTACTATTACTACACTGCTACTACTACTACTACTACTACTACTACTGCTGCTGCTGCTGCTGCTGCTACCACTATTGTAGTAGTCATAATATCCATACAATATCTGCAGTATGATCGTCGTTAACTCTTACCTCAACTTGTGCTTGCAGGAGAAGCGGGACTGGGTTACATCGCCATGGTGATGGACCGCCTGTTCCTCTACATCTTTGCCATCACCTATGTCTGTGGCACCCTGGTCATCTTCCTCTACGCCCCCTCCCTCTACGACCCCCGCGAGCACATGTCCGGCGTGGATCCCAACAGCACGTGTCAGTACTGAGAGGCTGCGGTTCCCCGTCCCCCGAGTATCATTGTGTACCACCTCCCTGCATTGATGACGACATGTGATGGATTCTCAGACATTGTCGTCATTTAGTACCATCTGCCTGCATTGATGACGACATGTGCTGGATTCTCAGACATTGTCGTCATTTAGTACCATCTGCCTGCATTGATGACGACATGTGCTGGATTCTCAGACATTGTCGTCATTTAGTACCATCTGCCTGCATTGATGACGACACATGTGATGGATTCTCAGACATTGTCATTTAGTACCATCTGCCTGCATTGATGACGACATGTGCTGGATTCTCAGACATTGTCGTCATTTAGTACCACCTGCCTGCATTGATGACGACATGTGATGGATTCTCAGACATTGTCGTCATTTAGTACCACCTGCCTGCATTGATGACGACATGTGATGGATTCTCAGACATTGTCGTCATTTAGTACCATCTGCCTGCATTGATGACGACATGTGCTGGATTCTCAGACATTGTCGTCATTTAGTACCATCTGCCTGCATTGATGACGACATGTGCTGGATTCTCAGACATTGTCGTCATTTAGTACCACCTGCCTGCATTGATGACGACATGTGATGGATTCTCAGACATTGTCGTCATTTAGTACCATCTGCCTGCATTGATGACGACATGTGCTGGATTCTCAGACATTGTCGTCATTTAGTACCATCTGCCTGCATTGATGACGACATGTGATGGATTCTCAGACATTGTCGTCATTTAGTACCATCTGCCTGCATTGATGACGACATGTGCTGGATTCTCAGACATTGTCGTCATTTAGTACCATCTGCCTGCATTGATGACGACATGTGATGGATTCTCAGACATTGTCGTCATTTAGTACCATCTGCCTGCATTGATGACGACATATGCCGGTTTCTTGGACATCGTCGTCATTTTGTACCAGCTGCATGCACTGGTGACGTCATGTACTGGGTCCTTCGCCATTGTCGTCACTTGGTATCAGCTGTCTACACTGATGACGTCATGTGCCGGATTCTTAGACATCGTCGTCATTTAGTACCATCCGCTGAATTGACGATGTCATGTACTGGATCCTTCGTCATTTGTCGTCACTTACTATCAGCTGCCTGCATTGATGACGTCATGTTCTGGATCCTTAAATATTGTTGTCATTTAATACCCTGTCTCAGCATCGGGTATGTGATGCGTAGGACCGTCACTTGATATGGCTGCCAGCTTTCAAGACGCCATGAGCTAGGCTCATACTTCTCTCTCTCTCTCTCTCTCTCTCTCTCTCTCTCTCTCTCTCTCTCTCTCTCTCTCTCTCTCTCTCTCTCTCTCTCTTTTGTTGGTCATTGAATACCTCTGTTGTATTGAAGAAACGACGTATTGGACCCTTACATTTTTCGTTACAGAATACCTCTTCCAAATATGTGTTTATTTTCCCATTTGATACCTCTGCCAGCACTGGGGCAATGATGTGTTGAAACCCTCACATGTTTCGTCCTTTCATACCTCTCCAGCACTAGGAGATGATTGTTTGAATTCTTACGTCTTTGTCATGTAGTACTCTGCAGCACTGAAAAAGATATGCTGGACCGTTATGCTTACCGTCATTAATATCTCTGCCAGCATTTAGGAAATCTGTGGTGGGTCCTTCTGTTGTTGTCATTTGATACCTGTGCCAGCACGAAGAGAGCGATTTGTTGGCCCTTATATTGACTTTCATTTAATACCGCTGCCAGCAACGAGGAAACAAAATGGTAGACCTCTTCTAGTTCTTCAACTAGTATTTCTATCAGAGCTGGAGACGATGTGTAGGATCGTTTTATTTTTTATGTCATTTGATACCTCTGCCACCATCGAGGAAACGATGGGTTAGATCCCTCTACTTCGTCATTAAATCATCCAGCATGAAGAAGAAACAATAGAAAGGCCCTTACTTTTTTACATCGTTTAATACAATCTTCCAGCACTGACGACACGATGCGTTGGATTCTAATACTTCTAGGTCATGTGATAGCATTCGTCACCATTCAGCGCGTGGTATGTTGAACTCATGTAGCTGTCACAGTTTATTTCCTGTTCCATCTCCTTGACGATGTCGCATAATCTGATTGTCTGAGGTGAAAATGCCCAATTCTTTGTGTCAGTACTGACAATGGCACTTTGGACGTGTCTAAATGTTCTTTGTTTGAAGAGTTCTTTTTTTTTTCAGGATGAAAATCTAAGGCACGTAGTTCCCTGTAGGCAATGGCACTTTCAGCGCACATTGTCACCACCTTACTGGCTGGCGATCTCGAGAATCACACCAAGTTCGTGTCTAAATGTTCCTTTGTTGAAGAGTTCTTTTTTTTTTCAGGAAGAACTAAGAGTAAGATGTGTCAAGTGTTTTTTTTTTCCCCTGTGTTTTCCTGTTCTGCCCTGTGTTTACGGAGCTTGAATGTTCACCTGCTTCCCTGACTTTGACACTTTTTGACGGTTATGTGGACTTGTTTTTCACCGTCTCATTCTTCTTGGTACATACGACGAATAAATTTATGGCTGGGAGACAATGTTTGAAAGTTGTTTACGTGAGACAGATGAGGTAAAGGAATGTTAAGGAACACACTTTTTCTGTTGTTTTTTTTTTCATAGTGAAAGTATATTGGGAACTTGCCTTGCGCTATCACTTTAGTATTGCAAAAGTTTTTCTCCCCTATTGCCAATGTGGACAGGATCAGGATATAGGTGGAGCCCCATCAGTAAGCCTGCTGTTTTCAAACCGGACATCAGTGGAACATCATGCAGTGACCTTGCCCTTTTCCTCTGGACATCAGTGGAACATCATCCAGTCAGCTTGTCCTCTCCCTCTGAACATCAGTGGAACATCATCCAGTGACCTTGCCCTCTCACTCTGAACATCAGTGGAACATCATCCAGTGACCTTGCCCTCTCCCTCTGGACATCAGTGGAACATCATCCAGTGACCTTGCCCTCTCCCTCTGGACATCAGTGAAACATCATCCAGTGACCTTGCCCTCTCCCTCTGGACATCAGTGGAACATCATCCAGTGACCTTGCCCTCTCCCTCTGGACATCAGTGGAACATCATCCAGTCAGCTTGCCCTCTCCCTCTGAACATCAGTGGAACATCATCCAGTGACCTTGCCCTCTCCCTCTGAACATCAGTGGGAAACATCATCCAGTGACCTTGCCCTCTCCCTCTGAACATCAGTGGAACATCACCCATTCAGCTTGCCCTCTCCCTCTGGACATCAGTGGAACATCATCAGTACCTTTGCCCTCTCTCCTCTGAACATCAGTGGAACATCTCCAGTGACCTGCCCTCTCCCTCTGGACATCAGTGGAACATCTCCAGTGACCTTGCCCTCTCCCCTCTGGGCTCTCTGTCATTGCTGCGTGAGGTTCAACACCAGGACAGCGTGCCATCGTCTGTTAGATGATCGGGATAGTGTAAAGGAGGTGTGGGAATAACCCCGCACTGCATGCCTGTCCCTATGCAGTTATCCTGTGATCTCCTCACAATTCACAAGGACGTGTTTGGATCAGATAGTTCGTGCCGGTATTGAAAGATTAAGACATGCTTTCGGTGACAAATCATGTGAGTTGAGGGTGAATGCATGTTCATTGTCGTTCGCACGATTTCCTCATAAACATATTCCGCCTGTCCATCGATCACTAGGGCTTACGTTACTGTCGATGCCAAAATACTGTATTACATTAGGACGTGCTGTTTCACATTGGATTGAATCGGCCGTCTTGCGGGAGATGAACTTGTATTTTTCATACGTTGCTCTAGAACTCCTGTGAACTTCAGCATCAGCAGCGTGTGTCAGAACGGGATCACTGTTTATCGGGGCTACTATTTAGAACTTAGTGCTCGGAAATATGAACATGGGAGAAGTTTTATAAATCTCTAGTTTTACACGTTCGGGAATAAGAAATAAAAAGAAGTCACCCTATTTTTCTGCACCTACCCAGCCTCCCATCTCTCTTAGTAAGGCCCTCAGAAGCCCCAATCTAAAGCGCACAGCCAAACATGACAGCTTTCAAGAGGAGAAGATGATACTGAACAGTATTAACGAAGCATTATTTGTGTTTATTTTTCGTGTCCTCATCCTGGATTCCCACACTCAGGTGCTTGGTGTTGATTCCCATTGTACGTGTCAGTATTACAGAACAGATAAGTATGAAATACACGGTGTATCATATGTTTGTCATTGTACGTACCAGTATGACAGAACAGCCAGACGTATGAAATACACGGTGGATCATGTTTGTCACCTTTCACAGGTCTGTTTTGCAGTCATAAATAACGTGAACACACATCTTACATAAAAATAGATAACTCTGGCTACTTCTGAATTTACCGTAATACAAGACCGTGCACGTGATATTTACACATATACTCCCATGCAAACACAAGCAAAAAAAGAAACACGCACACACGCAGCACACGCTCTCTCTTGTGTCTTATACACAGGCAAAACCAGTCCTACACATCATCCTTCTGAAAGCACCCAACTTTATGGAGCTGACTAAAAGAGTTCACAGTAAGCTGTCATACGTAAAAGTACGCTGTTCCTAACATATCAACCGTTAACTATGTTATCCACAGAAACATTTCCTTTCAAAGTCTAACAAGAACAGATAACGATACCCAGGGGAAAAAAGAATATCTTCTGTCAACTACAAAACAGATGAAAAAAATCACCAGTAATTACATCAATAGTTTCCGGCTGTCCATCTACATTACGGTTGCTGTGAAAATAACGTCACATCCCGTACTAGATCAAATCATACTTTCAAGTGCAGGCAAATGATATTACTAGTTACTCTTAACCGAAAAGTTCTCACATTTTTCTCAAACGGTAGTAAAACTTTGCCTATACTCGGACACTTTGAAATAAATCCATTAAGACCACACTATTTTACAGTAAGGAACATCACAATTCATCTACAGCTCACCGCACTCTGAGCGTGATGTCATCAGAAAACTCACAAGAACAGTTTTCTCTTGTTCAAAGCACCAAGTCAGAATTAATCATCAGTGTGCGTAGCTGCAACATCAACAACACTCACCGACATCAAACTGGCAAGTATATTTCCTCAACATTCTTGGGCGCTAAACATCCAAATCCTTTAATCACAACAATGCTAAAACACAATCCAAGTCTAACAGTTTAGGAATGTTACGCAGATAATCGCTCTTTTTATGCAATTTGCTTGACATTTCTCTCGTCAGAATGCTTCATTTTTCACGAAATTTACCCATCCATTTTTTTTAATCAATAATGATTTTTGTAACACACCTGTATGAAAAATACGATAATGGTT
>JADBJO010006800.1:112561-122561 GCA_016801955.1 Conus betulinus
AGCAATCAAAAAAAAAAAAAATAATAATAAAATGATAATATTATATATATATATATATATATATATATATATATATATATATCTATATATATATATATATATATATATATACTGGCCGTCACTGGACTAACCGAGGGCCAGAGAGACAGAGAGGAAGACTGGGAGAAAAAGAGGGGCAGGTAAGAAACAGAGTTAATGAATTGAAATCAACTTGGTTATTCACCGTCTTCCTCTAGGTCCTTCCATTCACTGGCTTCTGTATATCTGTGTTTGAACGAGGAGCTCCCCAACTCCCCTCCTTCTTCCCCCTTCCCCCTCATACCACAAACATATACACAATCTCTCTCTCTCTCTCTCTCTCTCTCTCTCTCTCTCTCTCTCTATCTCTCTCTCTCTCTCTCTCATGAAATTACGATCTTTCCGAGCAAATTATAGTTCCAGTTATTCCTAGCTACTGTATGCTAGTGAGTTCCACTGTCGTGTAACTCCATTGGTTTCTGTTTGTTCTTTTTTTTTCTTTCTCCTCTGTCGTCCACTACTTTTCTCTTTTGCTGTCCTTTCACCTTCTTCGCTCCAGAAGGTGATTACACATTTCCTTCTTTTTGAATTTAGAACATGCTATTTCTGTTTTCACACACACACACACACACACACACACACACACACACACACACACACACACACACACACACACACACACACACAGAGTGTTAAAAAATTTTGTTGCCGGTGTACACATAAATGTGAAGGTATACTAGATGAAAGCCCAATGTAACAAGAGAATCATGAATTAAATGTGTGTGCTAGAAGTTTTGTCAATGGTGTGGCTATTTTAGTAAGTGTGTGTGGTTCGTAGACAAGATTAAATATGACTACATGTTTTCTTCCTTTTTTGTTGAAACCAAAGCGTACAGTGATAATGGACTCTAAAAAACAAATGTTAGCAAAGCTAACCATCAGTGTAGTTGGGCTAACTACTTGTTGTCTGGTGGATGGAATAAATGATGTAACTCTTATTACATAGGGGTTAACTGACATTTTATAAAGAACTAAATGGTATTGCTGTCGCTGTTTTGGAAGTGACTACCTGTTCGGCGAATGGAAGACATGATTTAACGGTCATTGTATTTGGGTTAACTATAGTTGTTGTTTGGTGAACGAAATAAACAACTTCCTTTGATTGAATACGGCGTTTGGCTTTTTCATGAGCATATGACACAGTCCAAGCGTTGCGATGTTTATCAATGTAATACATACTAGTGTTGATTTACACAATGCATTTCAAAATCAGAGTCATCATTACCAAACACTGAAATAAGCAGTCTATAGTATGACGTCTTTCTTTCGTTATCTTTCTGTACCGTTTGCTCACAGTCAAACTCCACGCTTGAGACCACGTTCCGTTGTTTACAATCCAGACCACAAAAACTGCACCCTGTCTGGTCCCACGTATTGGCCAATTCCATCATCAAAGCACCAGCATTACCCACGCCGACACTTCTACACGAAAGAGAATGAAGTGCAAACACCTTAACAGTTCCCCTGAAGACTCTGTCAGCCTATGGGTAGGTAGATCTGCTAGTGAGTAAACCTCTGGTCTATCGGATCGTCGACAGAAGCTCAAAGAGGCCCGGTAGAAATTCTGTACACCATGTCAGCGTTCGGTAGATTACGGACAGGCAAATATGCCCATCATATATCAGGTCACTTGGACATGAGACAAGCACCGCCAATTATTTTCAATCAGAACTAAGCTAGCAGTCTGTTCACGAGTCAGTCACTGAAATGCGGCAATGAAAACCAAGCTAGCAGTCTGTTCACGAGTCAGTCACTGAAATGCGGCAATGAAAAACCAAGCTAGCAGTCTGTTCACGTGTTAGTCACTGAAATGCAGCAATCAGAACGAAGCTTGCAGTCTGTTCACGTGTCAGTCACTGAAAGCAGTGATGAGCACTCAGACAGCAGCAATAGCGTTGTTCATGAGTCGGTCTCCTACGACCTTTTGGCAATGACATGAATGGTGAAAATAAACTCTGGTCATGAGAGGCAGCACTGAAAACAACAGAAGCGACTGGGCGGCACTGCAGTGTCTTCTCTGATGGGTAAACCCATGGCGGGCTGATAGACATCGCTCCCCATGAACTACCACAGCTGAAGTGCCGGCACGACAAAGCCAAGCTGTGGCTGCGTTTGGGCTCACCTCCATACCACTGTGGAACAGCCTGAACTACCACAGCTGAAGTGCTGACACGACAAAGCCAAGCTGTGGCTGTGCTAGGGCTCACCTCCATACCACTGTGGAACAGCCTGAACTACCACAGCTGAAGTGCTGACACGACAAAGCCAAGCTGTGGCTGTGCTAGGGCTCACCTCCATACCACTGTGGAACAGCCTGAACAACCACAGCTGAAGTGCCGGCACGACAAAGTCAAGCTGTGGCTGTGTTAGCGCTCACCTCCATGCCACCGTGGAACAGCCGATTGGGGCGGGACGAGTGCCAGTGGGGCAATGGCGTAGGTAGGGTGGACCGCTAGAACATGAATTAAAAAAGCCGTCGTATACAATGTATATACTAGCAGAAGTCCCTGGAGCACGCAATGTCTGCCAGGTTCTCTAAATAGAGTGTGGACATTTATACATAGCCGTGAAGGAGAGGGAGGTGTTGAAGCGTGTGGGGAATCACAAAAGTCCTCTAGATCTGTTGCTGTTAACAGTTCAATAAATGTGATTACTTCTGTGGACACTGCATCTGCTTCCATTCACCATCACTGCAGCAGCTACTACGGAAGCTGTTCCCTGTACTGCCCCTGCCACTAATGCTTTGGTTGATATTCTACGTTCACCACTTACACCATCCCCACTCACCACACAAACAGTGGCAGACAGGTGTCACCACTCCAGACGTCAAAGGGGTTATGATCATTTAGTCCTCAATGCAGACACTACCAGAACGACAATGATGGTCAGTGGGTTATGACAATATTCCCGCCGCGTGACTGCGGGATTTGAACTCCAGCGCCGGACTGCGAACTCATGGCTGAACCACTGAGCCGTCCCACGGGCTGCTGTCAGACGTGGTTGTCTCGTTGCAACCCAGCGGACCACACAGAGCCTTCTGAGGCTTGCAGCCACCATGGGATTTCTATACACGGGGTCAATGGATCCATGACGTGCAACGAACCTGAAGGCTTGGAGCGACAGGCAGGAGACAATAGCGCTCAGCAATTTGAGCAGGGAAAACAGAAAGAAAAAACCCAGTGAACAATATAAAACAAAACCAAGCAAACACTGCAAGCACAATCGAGAGACAACGGATCTCTGTCACATACAACAAACCCAAGCAAACACTGCAAGCACAAACGAGAGAAAGGGGATCTCCGCCACATACAACTAAACCAAGCAAAACACTGCAAGGGCAATCGAGAGATAGCGGATCTCCGCCCAAGTGGAAACAGATCTGGATCTGTCCTGTTATCAGGATCCATACGACGGATCCACACCAAACTGTCATTGACTGGTCAGCGGGCCCCAGGGCCATCCCATTTTCCCGCCAGCTGGGTTGAAATAGGTTTTTATAAGTTTGTTTGTTTGTTGTTTTTTTTTGTATTGTTGTGGAACACATTCCAGATCCACCGTTCATTCCAATCCTCACACGGATCCTCACTACAATGCCATGGGACTGTCCTCGTGTCTTCTTCCTCACTACAATGCCATGGGACTGTCCTCGTGTCTTCCCCACTACAATGCCATGGAACTGTCCTCGTGTCTTCCTCACTACAATGCCATGGGACTGTCCTCGTGTCTTCTTCCTCACTACAATGCCATGGGACTGTCCTCGTGTCTTCTTCCTCACTACAATGCCATGGGACTGTCCTCGTGTCTTCCTCACTGCAATGCCATGGGACTGTCCTCGTGTGTCTTCTTCCTCACTACAATGCCATGGGACTGTCCTCGTGTCTTCTTCCTCACTACAATGCCATGGGACTGTCCTCGTGTCTTCTTCCTCACTACAATGTCATGGGACTGTCCTCGTGTCTTCCTCACTACAATGCCATGGGACTGTCCTCGTGTCTTCCTCACTACAATGCCATGGGACTGTCCTCGTGTCTTCCTCACTACAATGCCATGGGACTGTCCTCGTGTCTTCCTCACTACAATGTCATGGGACTGTCCTCGTGTCTTCCTCACTACAATGCCATGGGACTGTCCTCGGGTCTTCTTCCCTATTTCCCCCTAACCTCCTTCCAAATCGGCGGGGGGAACATTCTGCGCTCAGGCTGAACAGATCCTAGTTCCGCCCCTTGATCCGGATCCACACGACTGATCTACAATTCAATGTCATGGAATCGTCCGTGGCCCTCGGTCCGCCTGTCCACCAAGTGTTGTCACAATCGGTTGGACAGTTTTGGCAACATCTTGCTGACAGACAAAACAAAGGACGGCTGGTGAAAGCATGCCCTTCCCAGCAGAGGAAATACAACCTGGGCAACCAAGTTCAGCGAAGCAGCGGAGCCCGAACCGGCAGGACCGAGTCATTAATGCAGGAGTTAGTGCAGGAGGGCAAGTTGTAATTTTGCCAATGTATTCATGAATCCAGATTTATTCATTGCTTTTATTTCTTTACTTCGTGGATTTGCGTGATGTAGCTCTCTCTCTCTCTCTCTCTCTCTCTCTCTCTCTCTCTCTCTCTCTCTCTCTCTCTCTCTCTCTCTCTCTGTGTGTGGGTGTGTGTGTGTGTGTGTGTGTGTGTGTGTGTGTGTGTGTGTGTGTGTGTGTAAGTGTATGTGTGTATGTGTATGTACGCGCGCGCGTGCACGTTAATGATTGTGCGTGTGTGGAGGAAGGGCGCTTAGGATAAGATAAGATAATGTTGCTTATAGCCCAGCCCGACCACACAGGGCCACATCAGGGCTGTCACCACGTTAAAATTAACTCACAGGTCATCATTTCACACAATTCTTTACAATACATCTTCGAAAAACCCATCCAAAAAATCTTAGATCCGATGAAGAATGTTAATCTTTTCAAGAACTCAAAGATAGCGTCAGGCGGAACTACTCTGAACAAAGTTTTCATGGGATCTGCTGTAAAATGTTTGTCTCACATCATGCAAGTCCCAACACTCTAAAAGAACATGTTTCATTGTGAGTGGCACATGACATGGAATGCACCATGGAGCTTCTTTACTCTTTAATTAAAAGGCATGGATGGGTAAAATACGAATGGCCGGTGTGCAGCCGGCATACAACCGTTTCTTCTTTACGACCACCAGGTTTGTACGAATCTAAAAGAGTTTGTTATCCGTCTGTGTATTCCAATCCTCCTGCCAGAGGTCTCTGACAGAATCGTTAATTTGGATTTCAGATCTGAGCAGGGAATATATATGTTGGACAATTTTAGGTTGTGGTATTCTTGTGTGTGTGGTGTGTGTGTGTGCGTGTGCGTGCGTGCGTGCGTGCGTGCGTGCGTGCGTGCGTGCGTGCGTGCGTGCGCGTGCGTGCGTGCGTGCGTGCGTGCGTGCGTGTGTGTGTGTGTGTGTGTGTGTGTTGTGCGTGCGTGCGTGCGTGCGTGCGTGCGTGCGTGCGTGCGTGCGTGCGTGCGTGGTGTGCGTGTGTGTGTGTGTGTGTGTGTGTGTGTGTGGTGTGTGTGTGTTTGGTGTGTGTGTGTGTGTATGCGCGCGTGCAATCGCACGCTCTCTCTCTCTCTCTCTCTCTCTCTCTCTCTCTCTCTCTCTCTCTCTCTCTCTCTCTCTCTCTCTTTTCTCTTCTCTCTCTCTCTATTTTTTTTTCTCCAGGTCTACATTGGGCTATTGTTCCCGTCTCTCTGTGTGTTCTCAGTCCCTCTCTTTCCTGTCGTTGCTCATTCACTTTACTACCTCGCTCGCTCTGCCTTTCCCCTCTTCCCAGTACTCCCCATTCACATTTAGTCACGTCTTCTCCCTTTATGGTGTTTCATCACTGTATCTGCCAAACGACACTGCCTTTGACTGCACCCCAAACCTGTCCATCAACGTGGATACAGCAAACATCAGTCCTCACACAAGTCCCACTGATCGTTGGAGTTGTTGGAAAGGACCTGTAAAGATGACATCACACACACACACACCATCTTTACAGTCATGGACAATTGCCCCACCTCCACGCATCATACCCAGCCACCCCTCCTACCTGACATTAACTCTCCAGTCCTTAACTCACCCACGACCTTAGCTTGGCCCCAGTTCCTCTGTCCCAAATAGCACTGAATGTATTTCATCTATCTGCTCGAAGCCAGCCTCAGTTCCACTGTCCCAAATAGCATTGAATTTATTTCATCTATCTGCTCGAAGCCAGCCTCAGTTCCACTGTCCCAAATAGCATTGAATTTATTTCATCTATCTGCTCGAAGCCAGCCTCAGTTCCACTGTCCCAAATAGCATTGAATTTATTTCATCTATCTGCTCGAAGCCAGCCTCAGTTCCACGTCCCAAATAGCACTGAATGTATTTCATCTATCTGCTCGAAGCCAGCCTCAGTTCCACTGTCTCAAATAGCATTGAATTTATTTCATCTATCTGCTCGAAGCCAGCCTCAGTTCCACTGTCCCAAATAGCATTGAATTTATTTCATCTATCTGCTCGAAGCCAGCCTCAGTTCCAGTGTCCCAAATAGCATTGAATTTATTTCATCTATCTGCTCGAAGCCAGCCTCAGTTCCACTGTCCCAAATAGCATTGAATTTATTTCATCTATCTGCTCGAAGCCAGCCTCAGTTCCACTGTCCCAAATAGCATTGAATTTATTTCATCTATCTGCTCGAAAGCCAGCCTCAGTTCCACTGTCCCAAATAGCATTGAATTTATTTCATCTATCTGCTCGAAGCCAGCCTCAGTTCCACTGTCCCAAATAGCACTGAATTTATTTCATCTATCTGCTCGAAGCCACCTAACATAGACCTGTTTACACGTACGGAAGACGAAGAAGCAAATGGGTTGTTCAAACACCACGAAAACTTTAGAGCAGTGTATTTTTGCCCACATATGTCTCCAAAACTAACACTCATCTCAGGCACAAGCGTGACCTGAACAGCATTATTGCGCATTACGGGCTTCCACTACGAAGTACTGCCATCTACGTGTCTGATTACTGGCTGAGAGTGTTAGTCGCCGTTAAAAGTAAAGGGGCAAGGCTTTTGAATGAGATTTACTATCATAGCAGGCTCACAAAACTAGGCCTGTTTGTGAATCCGTTGAAAATGTGATGGGTGTTTGGCGTACACCAAGACAGTCTAGCTAAGCAAATGACATCCTTTAAAACGCGAAAACAGCACTAGCAAAGTTCCACGGAGCCACCATACTGACTCCATTTCACGCCACTGGGGGGAGCGGAATGCTTAGCTCATCATTTAAAAAAACCGGTTCATCCTTAACACGGAAACGGAAGTTCAGCTTTACGCTTCTACTGCGCAGAACGGAAGCGCGTTCAACCGCTATGACCGTTCCATCCGGTCCTGCTGTGAAACGTATCTGTCGTTAGTGTCTGCGGTGGTGATGGTGTAGTACGCCTGATTTAACCGGTCTTCCGGAACGAGCTCGTCTGGAGCAGCCTCTGATGTGCATGAACAGTCCTAGCCGACAGTAATGGAGAGCTCTTGTCCATTCTCTGATTCTCAGGAGGAAAGAATAGGGACAGGATGCATACAGTTATGGTCAGTCAATGGGGATGTTTTTATAACAAAAGTTTTCTTTTTTTCATCATTTCTCTCTCTCTCTCTCTCTCTCTCTCTCTCTCTCTCTCTCTCTCCTCTCTCTCTCTCTCTCTCTCTCTCTCTCTCTCTGTGGTGTGGTGTGTGTGTGTGTGTTGTGTGTTGTGTGTGTGTGTGTTGTGTGTGTGTGTGTGTTATTAGAGTTGAATTTCATATATCTTTCGATTTCTATAGGGCGCGTTCTCGCTCCCTCCCTCCCTTTCTCTCTCTCTCTGTCTCTGTCTCTGTGGTGATATTAGACTTACGGGGGGGGGGGGGGGGGGGGGGGGGGGGTAGGGGGGGGGGGGGAAGGAGGAGGGGACAGGGGAGGAAAAGGTGAGAAATAATGCCAAGAACAGTACAATTTAAATATAAACTACACTATCATGATCATAAAAATATGCTAATTTGAGATTGAGAGATAATTTTTGCAACATCAACAATTTCTGAACTGAAAGAAATAGCGTGAACCGGTTTAGATTTCGATATTCAAATGTTTGCTTTTGAATAAAGAGCATTCAAATGGGGCAATGGAAAAGTATATGTTCACCAGATAATGGCTTAGAACATGCACACGCTATATTTTGGGAATATTTGGTCTTCCAAGAGTTCAAACGTATCTTGTATATTAAACTAGAAATATGTCTAGGATATGTTTCCATTACACATTTATCTTGAGACTTCTCAATTCGGAAAACAGCTTTCCAATAACGAATGTATTTCTGGATCAGGAGGGGGGAAACCAAAACTATGTGCGAGCAGCTTACGCATATATCAAAACCATTTCTTCTTTTGAATGGATTGATTCGGGGAGGAGGGAGGGGCAGGAGAACAAAACGGTGGGAAGGACTCCTTTTTTTTTTTTTTTTTTTTTTTTTTTTAGCTATCCTGTTTCAATGATTTCTCCACTCATTTGCGTGACTGAATTTCTAAATACAAAAACTCTCTCTCTCTCTCTCTCTCTCTCTCTCTCTCTCTCTCTCTCTCTCTCTCTCTCTCTCTCTCTCTCTCTCTCTTCTGTACACGTGTGCGCGTGAAAGCGTGCGTGCGTGCGTGCGTGCCTGTATATGTTGTATGATTGTTTCGTTTTTTTCTTTTTTCTATCTTACTTTTCAAACCACAAGCATCCAAGCCAGCCAGCCCTTCACACCCACGTGATGTGGACTAATTCCCCGTGCAAGCGATGTGAGCCATGCAGCGATAAGAAGGGCATGATGAAGTGTTCGGCAGTGCCAGTCACGTTCCACCACCTCGTGTTTTGTCTAAAAGTGTAGAGAAAAAATGTGTTCATTACTCTTATCATGGCGACCATATTGGCTAAAAGGAATCCCCCCCCTCTCCCTCTCTCGCTCTCTCTCTCTCTCTCTCTCTCTCTCGGTCTCTCTCGTGTGTATGCGTCGGTATGTGTCGCGCGTGTGGTGTGTGTGTGTGTGTGTGTGTGTGTGTGTGTGTGTGTGTGTGTGTGTGCGTTCTCCTCTCTTTTCTTCAGTTTAACGTCCTTCCACTAAAAGTGATATCAGACGATGTGTTGAAGTATATGAAATGTACGTATTAACTGTGTAGTAGTTTCTCTTGATAATGTGTTATATGAAAAAAAATTTCCTATGATATGAGTTGAGATTGGAGATGGCCGATAGAGGGTGCAAAGTGTGTGATGTGAGTTGTGTGTGTAGCGTGTGTGTGAGGTGTGTGTGTGTGTGTGTGTGTATTGCGTGTGTGCGCTAAGTAATTAACAATCTAATATTAAAGGATAGAACATCAAAGGTAAATGCCCACTGGGCTGTGTAACAAACATTTACAAACTGAGGAAAGAAAAGAGTAGTCATTCAAAATCTTGGACACAGATGACGGACTGGATCCGTCAGATAAACTACAAACGCCCGACTGACGATATAATTCCCTTGCTCTTGGGCAATTGATTAATAGATGTCCTACACCGAGTGTGTTTCTCCACACATACATCTAATGTTTTTACAGAACTTCGTACGAAGGGAATTTAACCGCATTCTGTGCAGTAAACTTCTAATCTCTCTAGACAGAGAAGCAAGGTGATTGCTTGACGAGGTTTTCGAGTTGATTTTGCCACAAAATTTAACACAACTCTGATAATACTGAGTATCCGATTTCATTATCAAGTTTCTGAACTTTCATCCGATGTTTTATGCAGTCGACTCGAGCATTTAATAATACTTTTGACAGGAGTGGGGTGATTGTTGGATTAAAAACACGCCTAAAGAGATCTGTTAACTGAAGGCCTTCATGGTCCCTTCCCTGCTCAC
>JADBJO010006801.1:0-12500 GCA_016801955.1 Conus betulinus
TAATGGAGCAGGTTCCCCAACAGGACACGAGACCGTGCATTCGCCTGCAGCGGCTCCGCTGCCCAGCAGCGCATGAAGGTATCATGATGCCTGCATTGACGACATTAGTAATAACAAGACAATTACGTCATCCTTCCAGACAGTTGACCTAACACGTGGGTCCATATAGGTTCCAGACTAGACGTCAGATACACGCCAGACACTGTGTGACCTCATTTTTTTTTTTTTTTTTTCTTTTTATCGCAGATCGCTTGGCATCAGCAAACTGCACACATCACGGGGTGAGCAGCTTTCGTTTTTCTTTACGAAAACGTGGTGGTATTCGACATCAACATAATCTTGGGGGGAAAAAAAAAGCTCACAATTCCCTTGACTATACTGGAACAATCGTCAGGGCATTCTGTGATTTCTCTGAATTTTAAAGAGAGGACTGCAGCACGTGAAGTACGAAAACCAATTCACCTTTCTGTTACCTGGGAGACAGCTAAACTTCTCCCCTAACAGGAAACTCCAACGAGGCTTGACTGTTGACTTTCAAGGCCCTGGACCATCTGATGGGACCCTGACCTCTCAAGGCACTTGGAAGAATCATTCCCGCCTCTCTTCCATCTGTGTGATCTGGCTATGGCCTACAACCCTGGTTTCCCTTTCTTTCCCTTCACTGAGAGCAAGTCGGTGTGCTCTACCAATTCCCTCTTCATTCTTATTTTGAAAAAAAAAATTTCCGGGTGTCCATTCCCTACCCCCTTTATCATGATGTTTTGGTCTTACTGTTGGCATGTCAGTGGTTTCTTTGTCGTCCTCACTCTTCACGATATTTCAACACCGCAGTAACCTCTCTCTCTTTCAATACCACCTATAAGATCTCTCTCTCTCTCCTCTCTCTCTCTCTCTCTATCTCTCTCTCTATCTCTATTCTCATCTCTATCTCTCTCTCTCTCTCAGTTGTCCTCCTTATGCTCACACGTCAGAGTTTCTTTCCTCCTCTCTTCATTCTTAAGATTTTTTCAACACGACATAAAATCCCCCCCCTCTCTCCTGTCTTTAACGTTAGCACGTCAGTGTTTTCTTTCATCCTCTTCATTTTTATGACATTTCAATACGAAATAACCCCCCCCCCCCCCCCCCCTCTACCTTGTTTCCTAATGTTAGCACGTCAGTATTTTTCCTTTATCCTCTCTTTATCTTTATGAAACTTCAATACGGCATAGACTTCCTTCCAGGTTGACCCCTCCCCCCCTCCCCCCTCCCCCCCCCCCCCCCCCCTACTGTTAGCAAGTTGGCGTTTCCTTCAAACCTCCTGTAAAGCTTTACATCTCGTCATAATTTTTAAAAGGAAAACGATACCCAAACTCTTTAGCCCGTCAGCCACCCGTGACCTGATCTTCTAGGTTCCCTGCCGCCCACACTGACGGTGTTCAACACCAGTCAAAACTAGCCAAAGACTAGACAAAGATATGGCGACTTTGGCTACTCTACTGAAACGATTTCAACAACTCTAAAAGCAATTAAGTCTGCAGTGTACCCATGCACCTAACACACACGGAGAGATAATCACAGAGGACAAACAAGAAAAGGTCCACTCCACCATCCCCTTTCAACATCCACACCCCCCCCCCCCCCCAACCCCCCCCCCCCCCCCCCCTAAAAAAAAAAATCCAGCTTCTAAGGGATGAAGGCTTGTAACCCCAGCTTTCAGGTATCCACACTGTGCATTCGGGGATTACATCTCAATAGGGCTTCGATGTGCTTGTTTGACTTTTTTCTTTACTTTGCTTGTTCCTGTCCTCCATCCCAACAGCAGATACAAAGACTTAACTCGTTACGACGAACGAAAAGAGAATTTTACGAACGATTTCTGTTTTTTTCTTTCTTTCTTTTTTTTTTTTTTTTTTTTTTCGTGCAATCGTTCTCACACATTAGACTTCAGCGTCAATATCTGATCCCACCGACTTGACTGCGGCTTTAGTCTGAGCAGACGGTAGCTTCGCAAAGAAAATCCACGCTAACCTGGATGTCTGAAGGAGGGTTTGACCTCAGCACTTGGCATGAAAAAAGAAGAGTGGGTTTATCGCTGGGCCCAGCACACCACAGCAGCAATGGCAGCACTTGCTTTCCCACAGCCGCGGTGAGGCGCACAGTCATGATAGTAATAAAAGCATAAACAACGGAATATGTGGAGATGTCGAGAGATTATGTGTTTTGGGCCCGAGTACGCCAGTGTAATGACGTACAGCGCACGCATGCGCCGCGCACACGCACGCACGCACACACACACACGCGCGCACGCACGCACGCGCACACCCACACACACACACACACACACACACACACACCACACACACACACACACACATGCACACACGCACGCGTGGCGTTGTGCGCGCACACCCCCCACACACCCACAAGCATACACCACACACACACAAATACACATACACGCAGTGCACTCGCACGCACGCCGCACATATACACGCGCACACAAACGCACAACGCGCGCACACACACATACACGCATGCACTCACACACACACACACACACACACAACACACCACCAACACCACCACCACCATCACCACCCCACACCAACCACCACCCAAAAAGAGTGTCAGGAGGGGGGGTGGGGGGGGGTGGGGCGGGCGTTACGTAAGAGTGGCGAGGGGTTGAGTAGAGGAGAGGAAAGAGAGACAAAAAAGAGGGGAGAGAGACAAGAGAGATGCAGAAAAGAAGGAGAAGATGGGAGGAAGGGGACAAACGACCAGAGGATGATAACCAGCATGGTTTGCTGTTTGTAAAAGAGGAATTAACGTCAACACCCACATTGAAAGCGAAGAGAGGGGGGGGGGGACTGGGGGGAGGCAATGAGAGAGAAGGGAACGAGAAGAGATGAGATGGGGGGGGGCGGGAGGGAGAGGGGGGGAGCTAGGGGGAGAGAGGGGGTCGGGGGCGGGGGCGGACATGGAGAGGAGGTGAGGGTGCAGGGGGGCGGGGAGGGATGGGCGCGGGGAGCGCGGAGGGGAGATGGGGGTGCGCGAGAGGGGAAGCGGAAGGGGGAGTGGGAGGAGAGGGGGATGGAGGGGAAAGGAGTTGAGGTGAGGAGGGATGGAAGAGAGGAGATGAGACCCGCGCCCCCGACAAAGCCGGGGAGAGGTCGCGGGAGGGAGGGGAGAGGGAGGAGAGGGGACTCCCCCACGAGAAGAGAGAGAGGAGAGGAGAATGAGAGTGGAGAGGGGGTGAGAGGGAGAGAGTAGCGAGAAGAGTCGAGGAGCGTGGGAGGGAGGCGGAGTGGGAGGTTCCGCTGAGAGCGCCGCAGAGAGAGCGAGAGAGACGGGGACCCCGAGGACAGGAGAGAGAGATCGGAGCGGAGAGAGGGGGATGAGGATGAGAGAGGAGGGGAGGGAGGAGAGAGCCGAGCTGGGCGGGGAGGGAGGGAGAGGAGAGAGCGAGGGAGTGACGAGCCGATGAGAGAGAGAGACGGAGCGGAGCGAGAGAATGGAGGGGAGGGAGTTATAGAGAGGGGAGGGGGGGAGAGGAGAAGACGAGAGCTGATTAGCGAGAGGGGAGAGGGGATAGAGAGGAGAGAGTGAGATGGAGAGAACAGATGAGGGGAGAGATACAGAGGTGTGGCTCCGAGCTGGAGAGAGGAGGAAGAGAAAGAAGAGAGAGAGGAAGGGGCAGGGAGCGAAACGAGAGAGAAAGAGCGAGGGGAGAGAGGAGGGAAGAGACGACACACACACACACCACACAACACACAAACACATACCTCATTTTAACATACATAATAGATATATATAATCTATAATTTACTATATCTGATATATATATATCCAGCACAGAGAGAGAGAAGAGCGAGGAGGAGAGGAGGAGGGGAGGACGAGGGGAGAGCGAGAGAGAGGAGGAGAAGACACCACACACACACCACACACACACACACATACTGATATAATATACAACAGCACAGAGGAGGAGACAGAGACAGAACGGACAGACAGCCAGACCAGACAGACAAACAGTACAGAGCGGGTTACAGCCAATTTCCCACTCCCATGTGGATTCAGCACTTGGTTCGTTGTCGCGAGATCAGTGAGCAGTAATTATTATAGGCCGCCCTCCTGGGGGCTGGCTTCCAGCCCCTACCCCCAATTACCACACTAGGGAAAGGATCCGTCCGAAAGGGACTAAGCTCCCCTCCCCCCCCCCCCCCCCCACCCCCACACACACACACAACACACAGAGTCATCAGCCCATCACTCTGTCTGTCTGCAGCTAAAGAGCGCAAAGGTAGCTTCAATGGCTCTCTTGATTGCATCCTTTCTTTCTATGTCTGGGACCACCCCCAAACAAACAAAAACACCCACCCGATCTATTTTTTTAATGCAATCCTCTCTCTCTCTCTCTCTCTCTTCTTATTCTCCTCGTACGTTTTGTACTCCAAATAAAGGTTTATAGACAGGAGAAAGCAAGATATATGTGTGTTAGACTACACAGGAAAAAACACCCACATTAGTGCATGTTTACATCATTCTTCTCTATCTCTCTCTCTCATCATCCTCTCTCTATCTCTCTCTATCTATATCTAAAATATTGTATATTAGTGAGGTGTTTGTAGTATGTATTGTATATGTATGCCTGTATAAATATAATATGATTGTGTGGTGTGTGGTGTGTGTGCGTGTGGTGTGTGTGCTGGTGTGGTGTGTGGTGTGTTCGGGCTCTGTGGGTGTATGCGGGCGTGTATGTGTGTGTGAGTGTGTGGTGTGTGTGTGGTGGGTGGTGTGTGTGTGTGTGTGTGCATGAGCGTGTGCTGCGTGCGTGCCGTGAGTGAGTGACGTGGTCGTGACTTTTGTGTGTGTGTGTGTCTTCTGGTGTAGTGTGTTGAGTGTTGTGGTGTGGTGATTGGGGTTGTGTGTGTGTGGGTGAGCGTGTGTGTGAGGTTGTGTGTAAGCGTGCGTTTGCGTGCCGTGCGTGAGGTGTCAGTGTGTTGTGTTGTTATGCGAGGGGTGTGTGTACGTGGCGACGCAGAGCGAGAGACAAGAAGCGTGTGTGTGTTTGTCGTCGGTGTGTAGTGAGTGTTGTGTGTGTGTGTGTGTGTGTGTGGGTGGGGTGAGTGTGTGTGTGGTGTGTGTGTGTGTTACCTTGTGTTGGTGTGAGTGTGTGTGTTGTGGTGTGGGTTGGGGAGGGTATGACGTGTATGGGGGTGTGTGTGTGCTTTAGTGTGTGTTCGTGGGCGAGTCGTGTGTGTGTGCATGGGTGGTGTGGTTGTTGTGGGTTGGTGTTCTCGGTGGTGTGTATGTGTGTGTGTGCGGTGAATGAGTGTATGCGTCGTGTGAAGGAGTGTGACACGTAGGAGGTGGAGTGTGTGCTGTGTGGGGGTGAGTTGTGTGTGTGTGCGAGTTGTGGTGTGTGTGTGTGTTGTGTCGGTGGGTTGTGTGTGTGTTTCGTGTGTGGTTTTTGAGTGGATTGTAGTATGTCATCTGTGAATGTGTGTGTGTGTGTTGTGGTGTGTGTGTTAAGTGTGGTGTGTGTGTGGTGTGTGAAGTGTGTGAGTTTAGGTGGTGTGTGCTGGTGGGTGCTGTGTGTGTTGTTGGTAAGTGGTGTGGGTGTGTGTGCTGGTGTGTTGAATGAGTGGCAATTGTGTGTGCATGCGGTGTGACAGGTGCACCAACTTTGTGGGCCAGTCCCGTGTGTGCTGTGTGATGTGTGGGTGTGTGATCTGTGTGTGGTGTGTGCGCTGTTGCGCGCGCGGTGTGTGTGATGTGGGGGCCGTCGCCCACGTCACGCCAGAACGGCCGCGCAGCATGCTGTTGACTAAGCGGGGGGGCCACGCGAGGTGTAATGTGTGTGCCAGCGAAAAGAGAAGCCGGGCAGACAGACGAACTGTGAACAAATCAAAGACATGAGACGATCACAAACACAGACGCAACCTTGATAGGAACGAATGTAAACCACCAAACGCGGGAGAGGAGAGAGAGCGAGCGATGAGAGGAGAGAGAGAGACGGAGAGAGAGACAGAGACAGAGGGACAGTGACAGAGAGAGACACAGAAGGAGCGCCAGAGAGACACAGAGAAACAGAGAGGAGAGAGAGAGGGTGTTGGTGAAAGACAGGATCAGAGAGAGGAAGAACAAACCCGCGCTGATTGGTTAAAGACATCCTGGTCTGATGAGATCACTGCGTACTCAATATTCATGGGTCGATTCCTTGGCCCCTTGTTGACCACCGTCGGGTAAACAACCATTGAAGACAAATCAAAACAATTCGCAGTGGGTGTTTTCCCGTTTGACGTTTGACGACTCCAGGAGGAGCTAGGACCTACCAGCATATAATGTCTTCGGTGCTGCCACGGCTAGTTCCGCTACCGACTACTTTACTACTACAAACATCTGTTCTAGAAACAGTCACGACATTTTTACTACACATCTTTAAGAGCCAGGGACTACCAAGCCATATACTGTGTGTTATAGTTGCCACAGTTAGTTCCGTTCTACTACTTACTACTACTAACTACTACTACTACTTACTACAACAACAACAAACATCTGTTTTTAGAAGTAGTCACGGCATTATACACATCTTTAAGAGACAGACTACCAGCATTATACTGTGCTTTATAGGTTGCCACAGTTAATCCGTTTAATACTATAATACTATAATACTACTACTACTACTACTACAAACATCTAGAAAAGTAGTACAACATCACTGCACATCTTTAAGAGCCAGGACTACCACCATATACTGTGTTTATAGTTGCCACAGGTTAGTTCCGTTACTACTACTACTATACTACTACTACTACTACTACTACTACTACAAACATCTGTTCTAGAAGTAGTCACGACATCATACACATCTTTAAGAGCCAGGACTACCAGCATATACTGTGTTTATAGTTGCCGCAGTTAGTTCCGTTATACTACTACTACTACACACATCTGTTCTAGAAGTAGTCACGACACCACTACAAATCTTTAAGAGCTAGGACGACCAGCACATGCTGTTTTTATTGCTGCCACAGCTAGTTTCGCGCTACGACTACAAACATCTGTTCTACAAGTAGTTACGACATCACTACATATCTCTAGGAGCCAGGACTACGAGCATACACTGTGTTTGTAGTTGCTACAGCTAGTTTCGCTACTACTTACACTACTACTACTACCACCACCACCACCACCACCACCACACCACTACTGCTACTACTACTACTACTACTACTACTACAAACATTTGTCCTAGAAATAGACACGACATCACTACACATCTTAAAGAGCTAGGACGACCAGCATTACTTCGTTTATTGCTGCCACAGCTAGTTCGCTATGACTGCAAACACCTGTTCTAGAAATAGTCACGACTTCACTACACATTTCTAGGAGCCAGGAGTACCAGCATATTACCGTCTGCATTGCTGCCACAGTTAGTGCCACTACTACCACTACTACAAACATCTGTTCTAGAAATAGCTACAACATCACTACACATCTCTAGGAGCCAGGACTAGCAGCATGTGCTGTCTTCGTTGCTGCCACAGTTAGTTCCGCTGCTACTACAAAACACCAGACTAGAAGCATCCAACGTCCTATTCTCTGAGACAACTAAGATCAGGACACAAAAAAAAAATTCAAATCGGTCCCCATAGGCAATCCCCATGTTCGGGATAAAACGTGCGAATAGGTCCCATAATCAACGTTTATGATCAGGATTTAAAACGTGCGTAAAGGTCCCATAATCAACGTTATGATCAGGATAAAACGTGCGTGTAGGTCCCTTAATCAATGTTTATGATCAGGATTAAAAACGTGCGTATAGGTCCCATAATCAACGTTTATGAACAGGATTAAAACGTGCGTATAGGTCCCATAATCAACGTTTATGATCAGGATAAAATTGTTGTGCGTATAAGTCCCACAATCAACGTTTATTATCAGGATAAAACGTGCGTATAGGTCCATAATCAACGTTTATGATCAGGATAAAACGTGCGCATAGGTCCCATAATCAACGTGTATGATCAGGATAAAACGTGCGTGTAGGTCACATAATTAACGCTTATGATCAGGATAAAACGTGCGTATAGGTCCCATAATCAACGTTTATGATCAGAATGCAACGTGCGAATAGGCCCCCAAATCTATGTTTATGATCAGGAATAAAACGTACGAATGGGTCCCAAAACCAACTTTATGATCAGGATTAAAACGTACGAATAGGTCCCAAAATTAACTTTTATGATCAGGATAAAACGTACGAATAGCTCCCCAGAATAATGTTCATAATCAGTTGCAAAAGTGAAACGACTGCAGGCGGAAATTAAACAAATCTTAAATAAATGTCAGCGAACCGCCCAGAGAATACGTGGAATCTTCCCACTACACACACATTATACTACCATATATCCCACTATTTACCTTATACATAAACTTATAGCTATCTTCCTTTCCCTTCTCACCACACCTCTATATTTCTAACATCAGTCTATTGTTTATCCAGATACTTGTCCACGTTCATTTCCCTCACTTCATTTGGTTTTCTTTTATTTTTATTTTCATTCACTATTTCTTCAACATGTACTCCTGTTCCATCTTCCCTCTTTCCTATGCATATGTTGTGGAAATGTTGATAACCACAACACACACATATCCACACACACACACACACACACACACAAACACACACACACTAACAACCACACACACACACGCACACACACTTCACCACTTCACCATCGCCTTAGCCTCCGGGATTGTTGCCACGGCAACCCTGCTGTTTAAGAATCCTCTAAACCCACTCTCCTTTCTCCCATACCTACTTATTGACACCAAGAATGGTAGTAATCTTGTCTCTCTTTTTATATATAATATTTTGACCATTATTAGTATTCCTATCAGTATATATCATCATTATCGACTTTGACTCGCAACATTATTTCCCTTCCAACAGCCTCGTTTTCATTCAACGCCTCTCTTTCTTGCGCTGACCCAGAAGAGAAGCGATCAAAGCTAAGGGCATTTTCGTTATTTGTTTCATGTTTGTTGCACCTGAAGAAGGACCTAAGAGGTTGTGAAACGTGTTGTGGTGGTTGTCTTGTGACTCGTTTGTCCACGTTTCTCTGGGCGGTTCGCTGACATTTATTTAAGATTTGTTCATAATCAGGATAAAACGTGCGAATAGCTCCCTAAAATTAAATTTTATGATCAGGATAAAACGTGCGACTAGGTCCCAAAATTTAACTTTCATGATCAGGATAAAACGTATGAATTTATGATATGTCCCAAAATTAACTTTTTGATCAGGATCAGGGTAAAACGTGCGAATAGGGTCCCAAATTTAAGCTTTATGATCAGCATAAAACATACCAATAGGTCCCATATTTAAGTGTTATGATCAGGATAAAAACGTACCAGCAGGTCCCCAAAATTCAAGTTTATGATCAGGATAAAAAACGTTGGAATAGGGTCCCAAAATTCACTTTTCCTGATCAGGCTAAAACGCGTTCCCAATAGGACCCATGATAAACGTATCAATAGATCCCTAATGTAACCTTTATGATCAGGATAAAACATACCAACAGATTGCTAATGCAACATTCAAAATCAGGATAAAAACGTACCAAGAGGTCCCACATAAAACCTTTATGGTCAGGATAAAAATGTACCAACAGGTCCCAGATGTAACCTTTGTGATCAGGATACAAACGTACCAACAGGTCCCAGAAGTGTAACCTTTGTGACCAGGATACAACGTACCAACAGGTCCCAGACGACGTAACCTTTGTGATCAGGATACAACGTACCAATACACCCCCAAATGTAAGCTTGATGTTCAGTATAAAACGCACAATAGATCCCAAACGTAACCTTTACGATCAGGACAAACCGAACGAACAGGTCCTAACTGTAGTGTGAAGACAGTTCCCACACGGATCCCCACAAAACCAGAACACAACAGAAAAGAAAGACTGTATTGTCAACCCCTAACAATCAGCTTAGAACTCAGGGCCCAAACGTAGGCACCACCGCCTCCCCAGCCACCAGCGCTCAGCTCCTTCACTCGCTGAGCAGCTTTGTCTGGGAGACAGTCTGGGAGAGTTCCCAGCACCAGCGTTCTTCTACCCCAGTGGGGACGGGCAAATCTATCTCACACCGTCTCCTAAACAAACAGGAAGGTGGAAGGAAATATAAACCTGCAAAGCCAGACAGACGAGAACGAAATATAACAGAGTGACAGACAGACTGAGAGTGACAGGGCGGATTGAGAAAGAGAGAGCGAGAGAGAAGGGGGGGGGGAGGAAGGGAGACAGAGAGAGAGGGCGGGGGGTTGGGTGGGGGAGATGGGAGAGAGGAGACAGACAGACGTGGGACAATGGAGACAAAGAGTGACAGGAGACAGAGACATAGAGAGACAGACAGAAACAGACACAAAGACAGCGAGAGAGAGAGCGAGAGGGAGACAGAGAGAGACAGGAAAGGAAACGACAGGCAGGACACAGACACAAGAGACAGAGAGAGAGAGGGACAGAGAGAGAGAGAAACAGAGGACGAGAGACAGAGAAACAGAAGACAGACAAGAAAAGAGACACCAGAGAGAGGACAGAGAGAGACAGCCACAAAGACAGAGAGAGAGAGACAGAGCGATGAAAGACAAACAGACACAGAGAGGTAGGAAAGAGAGACCACGAGAGAGAGGAGAGACACAAAAGGAGAAGACAGGGAGGAAGAGAGGGAGAGAGGAGAGGGAGAGAGAGAGGGAGGAGGAGAGAGAGGGGAAGAGAGTAGGAGGAGGGAGGATGGGAAGGAGGAGGAGGAGGAGGTGGAAGAGAGGAGGAGGAGAGAGAGGGAAGATGAGGTGAAGAAAGAAAGCGAGGAGAGGAGGGAGAGAGGGAGGGGAAAGGGAAGGGTGGGAGAGAGAGGAGAGAGATGGACGAGGGACGGGAGGGAGGAAGAAGAGGGAGAGGAGGAGAGAAGGAGAGGAGGAGGAGGAGAAGAGGAGGAGGAAACCGGAGGGAAAACAAAAAAAAAAGACGGGGAAAGAACAGAGACAGACAGAGAGACCAGACAAGACAGAGGACAGAGACAGACAGACAGGACAGACAAGACCAGAGATGGAGAGAGACAAAGACCGTGACAAGCGGCAGGGAGATGAGAGGAGAGAGGAGGAGAGAGAGAGAGCGAGAGGAGAGAGAGAGAGGAGACAACGACACAGAGAGGCAGGGAGGACAGAAACAGGCAGAAAGAAAGAAGACCAAAGACAGAGGACAGGAAAGACAGAGAGGGACAAAGAGAGTGAGAGAAAAAGAGAGAGACAGAGATAGAACAGAGAAAGGAGAGGCAGACAGAGAGATACGGGATACAGATACTTATTCACAAAATAGGCCATTGTCCCTCATGACGGGGGGGGGGGGGGGGGGGGGGGGGGGGGGGGGGGGGGGGGGGGGGGGCAATCATTCCAATGGTCAGAAACTCATTCAACACCATACCTTAAGAAGCAAGACCAGATAGTAAACTTCAATGCTTTATAGAGGTAAATGGACATGTTTCTAGCTGTTCGTTCATTATTGGAAGCCAGAAAAAAACTTCATCTGAAAAGACTTGGAAATCTATAGTATTTTAAATGTATATGACGTTTCCCTATTTTCGTTAGTAAAGGACAGCACAGAACAATATGCGCTTCGTCTTCTTTCTCTTCTTTACACAATGGACAAATACATCAAACAGGGGTATGTTGTTGTATCGTATTATTGCACAAGCAATATCTGAAATACCAATCTGAATCTTGTAATAATCTTGACATGTGTGTCTCGATTCAACATTAAAGGCATGGTGTCGAATGGCTTATTGTGCAAAAAGTCTTATATACACAAAATCTGTCCCTGTTCTTGACAGGAACATCCTAATCTTGCCATCAGCAAAGTAATACTAGCCTTTCTTTAAAGTCCGCGAGAAACTGTTTCATTCCTTCAACACTTTGTGTAACCCTCACCCCACCCCTCCAAAAGCAAACATATATAATTTACAGCGAATATCAGATAACCAGCTTACCACAAGAGCCTAACTCGAATAAGGTTCTGTTACTTTCGCGGTAATGTGGACTCATCCACGAGAGAGAGAGAGAGACAGAGAGAGAGAGAGAGAGGAGAGAGGAGCGAGAGAGAGAGAGAGAGAGAGAGGAGAGAGAGAGACTGACAGAGAGAGAGAGAGAGAGAAAACAGAGAGACAGAGAGAGAGAGGTGTAAGGAGACTCAGACAGGGAGGGGAAGTCCCCAGACACAGCCGACAGGCAGCCAAAGAATAGCAGGACAATCAACAAGGCCAAGCGGTGTGGGACTACCGGCACACCACAGACGTCACCCAGACACGCTGCACGTGCTGTCAGCCCCACGTGACATTGCCCTCCATTCTCCCTGTCACAAAGCAGGCCGGAACTCTTCTCATCTTTCATGTTTTCCAACAGCAAAAGAGCCTCTTCCAACTACTTTCCTTTTTTTTTGTTTTTGTTT
>JADBJO010006801.1:17500-22500 GCA_016801955.1 Conus betulinus
GAAACAGCTTCAGTCTTTTGCGATCCCTAGCTTTCTCCAGGATCCAAAGCGGCGTCTTTTGCTCTAGGAATGATGTCAGTTAGGTTCGTCACCACCCTCGCCCCAAAACGTCTACCGTTTGCTTCCTATGGTTAGGCCTGTCTCTCGTTTCCTTGTTTCTAAACTTTCTCTTCTAAACCGCTGGTTGATATTTCCTCCATCTCTGATTTCTAATCTTTGTCGACTAGATTCAACAACGCTCATCTTGCGCTGTGAATTTGAGAAGATAACGGTTTGCTCGTTCTTCGTTTTCATTGTCCTGAATGTCGTTTATCTAGTCTGAAGAAGACCTCAGAGGTTGAAACGCGTCGTGCTTTGTCTTGTGATTTGTGGCGTCCCTGCTATTGGCGGAAGTTACTGTAATTCCCTGTCCAAACTTTGTCGATGAGTTTCTGCTCGGTAGTTTCGCCGTCTCTGGCCGTTGGCTGTGGATCAGTGTTAGCTCTCAAGTTCCATCCTTTCCAGCCCTTCCTTCGTTTACTGCTGTTTCCCTGACAATCCCACCAACTCTGACCTGTGCTTCTATACGAGGGGCACTCGTTAGTTCCACCAGGTTCTGATCTTTGTTTTCTTTGTCAATGTTACCTGTTCACTCAACCAGTTCTAACCTTTGTTTCTTTACTGGTGTAAACCTGTTACTTTATATCATGTCTTTGTTTCTTTACCAGTACATCTGTTGATTCCACCATTTCTAACCTTTGCTTGTTCCCTTACTTGGGCTACTTGTCCATTTCTAGCTTCTGGTTGTTTCTTTCCTGGGTTGCCGGTTGATTTCCATCATCTTCAATGTTTCTTTGTCCCTGCCACATGTTAATTCAACACATTTTTTAAAACTTGTTTGTATCTTTTACGATCATTTCTAATCTTGTTTGAGTCTTGACCACTATTACCTGTTCATTCCACTGTAGGTAGCCTTTTTTTTTGGATTGAATGGCGTTACCTGTTCATTCCACAGTTCGCAGCCTCGTTTGTTTCTTCACTGATACTTCCTGCTCGTTCCACTATATTCTAATATTTCCTCGCATTTTTTTTTTTCTTTCTTTCTTTCTTTTCTTTTTTCACTAGAGTTACCTGTTAATTTCACCATTTCTAATCTTTATTTGTTTCCGAAGTAGAGTTCCCTATTACGCCCATCACTTCTAACTTTTACTTTTTTTTTTTTATTGAAACTGAAGCTAGAGGTTACCTCCGCCCATTTCCACAATTGTTTACACCGTTTGGAGAGCGAGGAGGAGCGAGAAGGAAACATTGTGATATTCAGAACAATAAATCCCAGAGATACAGACAGAGCCACACGTCGCCCAGCACGGAGATAAGACATGGCAGGTACTGAGTTTGGAGAATGGTTTACTGTCGTTGTCTTGATATTCTCTCTCTCTCCCTCCCTCTCTCTCTCTCTCCTCCCTCTCTCTCTCTCCTCTCTCTCTCTCCCCCTGTATGTGATGCGCTATGCGCGCGAGCGTGCGCGTATATATATATATATATATATCTATATGTGTGTGTGTGTGTGTGTGTGTGTGTGTGTGTGTGTGTGTGTGTGTGTGAGTGCGTGCGTGCGTGCGTGCGTGCATATGTGCGTGCGTGCGTGCGTGCGCGCGCGTGTGTGTGTGTATGTGTGTGTGTGTGTGTGTGTGTGTGTGTGTGTGTGTGTGGTGTGTGGTGTGTGCATGAGTGCGTGCGTGTGTTTGCATGTTTGTGTGTGCGTGTGTCTGTGTGTGTGCGTGTGTGTGTGTGTGTGCGTGTGTGTGTGTGTGTGTGTGTGTACGTGTGTGTGTGTGTGTGTGGTGGTGTGTTGCGCGCGCGCGTGCGTGCGTGCGTGCGTGCGTGCGTGTATGTGTGTGCGTGTTTGCATGCGTGCGTGCGTGCGTGCATGCGTAAGCGCGCGCGCGCGCGTACTTGGAAATAGAAAGACCTCCCACCCGCATTCCAGTATTTAGTTTCTGATAATTATGTGCTTGGCAGTAGACTGAGGTGTGCAGATGTCAGGTCAACGGGCCATGCAGACAGGTGTAAACACCAGATAAGGAACAGCCAGTGTAGGGGGTGGGGAGTGTGCAGTCCATGCAGTCAGTGATGGGACAGCCAGTGCAGAGGGGGCAGAAGGGAACAGCCAGTGCAGAGGGGGCAGAAGGGAACAGCCGGTGCAGAGGGGGCAGCAGGGAACAGCCGGTGCAGAGGGTGCAGAAGGGAACAGCGGGTGCAGAAGGGAACAGCCGGTGCAGAGGGTGCAGAAGGGGAACAGCCGGTGCAGAAGGTGCAGAAGGGAACAGCCGATGCAGAGGGTGCAGAAGGGAACAGCCGGTGCAGAGGGTGCAGAAGGGAACAGCCGTGCAGAGGGGGCAGAAGGGAACAGCCAGTGCAGAGGGGGCAGAAGGGCTGCTACCTGTTGGAGCCTGGAGGATCTGAGGTCCAGTCAAGCAGCGGGTTTTTTTTTTCTTTTTCCTTTTTTTTCCAATTCTTTGGATAATATTGAAAAGTAATTTTCATAGGAACTCCGCCAGGAGGCCCTTTTCGGGAATCATGCCGGTCCCAAAGCCCGGCTAAAGGAGGAGCGTTGGGCGTGGGAACCAGCTACCCTACCCCGTAAAACAAACCACAGCTACAAAAAACGCCAACCAAGAATTAAATCGACACTTCAGCCCTGGGAAGGGATGGGTCTTCGACAAATAGACGTATGACGCCATGTGGTGAAAGCCTGAAATCTCAGGAAGCCACAAGGCCGACCGCCTGTCTTTCAACGAAAAAGAGGTCGGCCAAGAACACCTGGCGCAGGGACCTGGAAGCAGATCTCAGGAACATGGGGATGACTTGGAATCAGCTGGAGAAAAGAGCCCAGGACAGAGATGCCTGGAGGTCCTTCGTTGGCGGCCTGTACCCCAGGAGGGGTAATAGGCGATGATGATGATGATGATGACAATGACGACGACGACGACGACGACGATGATGATGATGGTGATGGTGATAGTGATGATGATGATGGTGATGGTGATGGTGATGATGATGATGATGATGAAGATGATGATGATAACGATGATGATGATGATGATGATGATGATGATGATGATGATGATGAAGAAGTTTCAACGTGAGATGACTATAGGCGGAAGTTGAACACACATTTAAAAAGTAATTCTAAATAACTCCGCCGGTTTACATCCACACAAAAAACAAATTACAAGACAAAACACGACGCGTTTCGACCTCTCCGGTCTCCTTCACGCAAGATAAACACATTCAGAACAACGAGAAGACCAACTCGAGAAGAGAAGTGGTCCACTCGTTGTTTTTCGTTTTCCTTGTCCTGAATGTTGTTTCTCTTGCCTGAAGAAGATCTAAGAGGTCGAAAAGCGTTGTGCTTTTGGCTTGTCATGTGTTTTTGTCCTTGTAAACTGGCAGAGTTACTAATTTTTTGCTTTTAAAACATTCAACAGGTACCCTGCAACCCCGCCAGCAAAGAAGACAATGACACTAGTGTGTCTTACAAAGGACACGAGGCACAAACCAAACTTTCGGAAGCATCAGCACAGAGAGAGAGAGAGAGGGGGGGGGGGGGGGGGGGGGAGAAGAGAGGAGGGGAGAGAGAAAGAGAAGAGAGGGAGGGGAGAGAAAAGAGAGAGAGAGAGAGGGGATGGAGAGAAAGAGGGAGTGAGAGGGAGAGAGAGAGAGAGAGAGGGAGAGAAAGAAAGAGAGAGAGGAGAGAGAGGGAGAGAGAGGGGGAGGGAGGGATGGAGAGAAAAAGAGAGAGAGGGAGAGACAGGGAGAAAGAGAGGGAAGGAGAGAGAAGAGAAAAAGAGACAGAGAGAGGAGAGGGGAGAGAGGGAGAGACAGACAGACGACAGCCAGACAGACAGATAGAGAGACAGAGAGAGAGAGGGAGACTGATCAAACCAACAAGCCTCACCCTGCACCGTGCCCACCTTGTGAAACTCGGGGATGGGGACAGACAGCGCAGCAGACAGGTGGCACGGGACAGATGGACAGACAGACGGGACAGACAGCCCGTTGAGGACGCGTGCTGTGGGAAAAGAATAATGCGCGCTCACCAGTGAAGTTCACCACACAGCAGGCAGACAGCGGGAGGAGAGGAGAGACAGAGCGTGTCGTTTGTGTTAATTGTTGCCAGTCTGGGCAGAGAGAAGAAGAGAGGAGGATCGTCTCATTTTCTTAGTCTGGTCACAAGCCATTCGCGCTGGGGGGATTTTTTTGAAAAAAAAAAAAAAAATCTTTTTCTTTTTGCTCTGGCTCTTTTGTTTCTTTTGGAATTTGTTCAAGCTGCGGTTTCGTGTGTTTAGCTGTTCGGCATGTCTGTGTCCATTGTCCCTGTCTGTGTGTATGTACCGTGCACGGATCGGTTTGTCAGGGTGTGCGGGCGGGGGGGGGGGGGGGGGGGGGGGGGGGGGAGGGAAGGTGAAGTGTGCAGCAGAGGTCTGTGCTGTGGCTGTGCTGTGCTGTGCTGTGTGTGCGTGCTGTGCAGGGTCGAGGATCATGTGACGCTGACCTGACTCATCCTCGGTCCCGCCCATGAATGCGCAATGCGACTCCTCCAAACACACCCACACACACACATACACACACACTCACAAACACCCCACACACACCACACACACCACACCACACACTCACTCACACACACACACACCACAAACACACACACAACACACACTTCACACACTCACACACACACACACAACACACACACAAACACATTACACAACCCACACACACACCCACACACAATAACTACCACACACACACACACACACACACACACCCACACACACTCACACACACACACACACACACACACACACACCACACACACAACACACACAACCCACAGCAAACACACCACACACACTCACACACATACACAACACACACACCACACCACACACACACACACACACTCACACAACCACAACACACACACACAACACACACACACACACAGACAAACCATG
>JADBJO010006801.1:27500-30000 GCA_016801955.1 Conus betulinus
GGGAATGTGAGAGAGAGAGGGAGGGAAGAAGTGGGAATGTGAGAAAGAGAGGGGGGGAGAAGTGGGAATGAGAGAGAGAGAGCGAGAGAGAGAGAGAGAGAGAGAGAGAGAGAGAGAATGTACTGACGCTGATAATTTTGGAAACACGGAATTAAGACGTTTGTGCGCTATAACTTCGGTTATCTTATTTGTACATTGATTTTTTACAGTCATGTATTCTATTTATTGATTCAGTTTAAAATCCGAATGTCATCATCACCTTGTTGTGGATTTGTAACACTTATATTTGCTCACGCTCGCGCGCGCACGCGTGCACATATGTGCACGCACCACACACACACACACACACACACACACACACACACACACACACACACACACACACACACACACACACACACACACACACACAGGTGCATGCCTGCTTGCACCTAGTGACTTAAAACTATATCTGTAAAGTGTGGACACTGTCATAGTCACAGAATCTTACAGACTCGAAAATCGGGAAAAAATTTCAACCACGTCACTTCATACTTTTAACTCTTAAAGAGAGAGAGAGAGAGAGAGAGGAGAGAGAGAGAGAGGAGAGTGAGAGAAGAGACAGAGACAGAGAGACACACCAGAGACACAGAGAGAGAGAGACAGACAGACAGGCAGAGAGGAAAGAGAGCGAGAAAGCGAGAGAGCGAGAGCAAGAGATAGAGCGAGAGTGAGAAAGAGAGAGGGACAGATACATAAAGATAGAGAGAGAGACAGAGACAGAGAGAGAGACAGACAGACACAGTCACAGACAGAGACAGACAGAAAAACAAACACAGTCTGACAGACAGAAAAAAAACAGACAGACAGACAGAGAGGAAAGAGAGCGAGAAAGCGAGAGAGCGAGAGCAAGAGAGAGAACGAGAGTGAGAGAGAGGGAGGGACAGAGACATAGAGACAGAGACAGAGAGACAGACAGACACAGACAGACAGAAAAACATACACGGACAGACAGACAGACAAACAGACAGAAAGAGAACAGGGGAGGTGTGTGTGTGTGTGTGTGTGGGGGGGGGGGGGGGGGGGGGGGTGAGGGTGAGGTGAGAGCGCGGCAGAAAAAGAAACCGGCACAAACCTTCCCACCCACCCACCCACCCACCCCTCAACAGCGATTAAAAAAAAAACTTCAACATCTGTCTGACAGGTAGGCCATGACGGCGGCGAGGACGACGAATCCCGTCATGCATCAGGCCTGTCATGGCGGCGATAACGCGCGCAAGACGGCCTCGCCACTTCAAAGGCAATCAGCCCGGCAAAACCACAGTCATGTGGCAGTTCACACGGAAGAGGAAACGGACTCCACGGAGTCGGCGGTGGCGACGTGCATGAGTTTTTTTTTGTGTTTTTTTTTTCCCCACCGCTCTGAACTGAGATGTGCAAGCGGAAGGCTGTCGCAGTTCCCACAGCTTTCTATCACCGTGCTGCCTTCTTTCATCATACCGGCCCGCTGGAGATAGTCTTATCTTATAACATGGATGGTAGCGTCTGCTTTTTCATATGTTGATGTATCGTTCCGTGGTTGTTATAACTTGATACAAACAAATGCACAGGTACACATGCAGCCACGCACGCACACACACACACACACCACACACACACACACGCGCACTAAATCAATCTCTCTCTCTCTCTCTCTCTCTCTCTCTCTCTCTCACACACACACACACACACACACATACACATATGTTATATATATATAGATATACACTACACAAAAAACATACACACACATATGCACATACACACTCACGAACAACACACACACACACACACACACACACACACTAAAACGCTCTCTCTCTCTCTCTCTCTCTCTCTCTCTCTCTCTCTCTCTGTCACACACACACACACACACACACACACACACACACACACACACACACACACTGACACGTCACTGACAAACCCATTTGAACTAACTGCATTATCTTCCAGCAAACAACCCACTGTGGTGGAATGCTGGCTTTTCATTGGCCCTGGCCGCTTCTCTGCTGCCGCCTGTGGTGAACGACAGCCTCCCCTGGCGTTACGTCTGTTGTCCAATCAAATATTGATGCAGGTCTCAGGTTCTCTCCCCCTCCCTTCCCCAGCTGACTTGCTGTTCTGACTGTTGTTGTGGCCCATGGGTCAGGTTGGTGGATGATAAGGGTCACGACACATGTTGCAACTGAGAGGCTGACGAGGTAGACGGGTGTGACGCAACCAAAGGGGACCCGTTTGACCAACACGAAAACGTGGACAAAACAGCCACCAAATGTATACAGCAGCAGCAGCGCTCAGCATCTGCATCCCCCCCTCCTCCCCCCTCCCTCCTCCCCTAGCGGTTAGGATCTGCCAGGGAGGCACTGCGTGGAGCGTAATGATGCTAACGACAATCACAGAGCCCAGCAGGACCAATTAACAGGGATGCGGGTGGGTTTTTGTGTATGTGTGTGTGTGTGTGTGTGTGTGTGTGTGTGTG
>JADBJO010006801.1:35000-42500 GCA_016801955.1 Conus betulinus
TGCGCCACTGCAAAATGCTGAGCACGTAGGCCCCTGACAGATCAGGAGAAAAGTTCGTTCAATGCCTTCACGGTGCCGCCCACGGGAGATCACTCACAACGTCTTGACATGCCCACGGAGTTGTCTGCACTTGATTTCTGTGGCTGAACAAGTAGGTATCTATTATGAAAAAAAGTCTGAGCAGACTTTCCATCAGTCCTGGCCTTTTTCCGTGTGAACCCAGAGACCAAAGTCCTAGAACTTTAAAAAAAAAAAAAAAAAAAAAAAAAAAAAAAAAAAAAAAAAAAAAAAAAAAGAAAAAAAAAAAAAAAGAAAAAAAAAAGGAAAAATGTACGTGTGCATGTATTTCGTTTTTCCTAAGTAAAGCTTATTTTTACTACAAGACTCATGAGGAACCTGAATACGTTTTCTTCCTCTTCCGAAACAAGCAAAATCAATAGATTTGAACTTTCCGCTTGATGACTGACCGATTCAGTCGGTGTCTAGTATGTATGTGACCGTTAATTGCAAAAAAAGTCTTTGAAAACTCTCTCTCTCTCTCTCTCTCTCTCTCTCTCTCTCTCTCTCTCTCTCTCTCTCTCTCTCTCTCTCTCCACTGGCTAGTGACCGTTAATTGCAAAGAAAAGTCCTGTAAAACTCTCTCTCTCTCTCTCTCTCTCTCTCTCTCTCTCTCTCTCTCTCTCTCTCTCTCTCTCTCTCCCCACTGGCTAATCAGCGCCTACAACAACAGCCGTAAACCACGTGCAGCATTGGCGCGGATGCCACGCATCCAAAACTACAAGCTGACTCTCCATAAAAGCTTCGAAACCCCCTCCGAACAGATCGAGCACTATGCAGTGAAGCCGTTCAGTCCAAGGTACCACCAAAGAGAAATGCAGGGAATCAGTCTCCACGGCTGGCCAGCACGTGACACCCGGGTCCCACGGGCACGACATGAAGCCGGCACTGGAAGCGCACATGACAAATGTCAAAGCTTTCTCTGCAGGCCGGCCGCTCACTCAAAGAGTTTCGTAACATCGTGGCTCGTACCACCGCTTACAGAAAGGCGAAGTAACCTAAATAAATCGGCAGAAAGAGAAACAGTTTATCGGTGAATCCATAGATAAAAAGATAAACTGTTGCACGACTGCAGTGTATAACCTCAACGAATTCACGAAATCAATTTTTTTTTTTTTAACATATCCAATCCAAGGCCCTCGAATTGTATAGTCACGTGGCGCTAGACTTAAGAACCGAAAATCACAGAAATCTTGTCAGTGACATAACTTCGTCTCCAGTGCTCGGATTGCGTCAGTGTTTTCACCTGTATGAAGCGCCAGGCTGGAGGTGGCGGTACCACGGCCCCGCAATATTCGCAGAATGCATCAACAGCAGAACCGGCTCTAGTTTTGACCTGAATGTCTTTGCGGTCCGCCGACGGCTCAGGTACAAAGCGTTCCTGGCTGTTCACGGCGTGAGCGGAGGGTTTATGACGACGACTGGGGCCGGAAAGACGATAGTACATTCAGGGCTATCGGCGCTACCCTGACAAGTGCACGTGTGCATCGGAGGCGGGCGCACAGACACACCGGGCATCACTGGGAGTGTGGCTGCTGCATTGTGCCGGAGGAGGGGGAGGTGGGGGGGGGGGGGGGGGGGGGGGGGAGGCGGCAGTCTACGCTGGAATGTCAGTGCCACTGTAAACAATGGGAGAAGAACGGAGTTCCAACTTTCTTCCACTGCCTTCGTCCTGCCCCCCCCCCCCCCCCTCCGTCCCGCCCCCCAACCCCTCCACTCTCCTCTTTTTTCATCCTGCACCAGTCAAGGTGGCACCGATTCCGTGGCCCCTCTGGCGTGCAGTCCTGGGAGGGCTGTTCCAGAGTGGGCGTGCTGGCGTCACTCACAGGACACGTGCGGCAGGAAGGCTGTGAGACTGTCCTCGTGTCGCCTGTGTTGGCAGGGTCTGTTTCTATTCTGACTGATGTTAAAGATAGTGCTCATCTCCAGACTTTTTTCCATTATTCCTAATAGTTCCAGACACTCCTTGCACAATGCCTATCATTCTCCGTGGGTTCCAGACACTCCTGTCACCTGTACGTCTTCTGGTGTCATCGTGGACTGATTGCGCACACTCTTTGCTACACACACCTGCCAACTCTCGTTCTGTTTCACTATTCTAGGCATTCGTAGCCTTCAACTTCTGTCGCTTCATGTTCTACAGCGATTCTAGACATTCCTAATCCGACGCTTGTCACTTCTTGCTGTATAGCGATTCTAGATATTCCTAGGCTTACACCTCTGTCGCCTCTCTTTTTACAGTTATTCTGGACACTGGATCTTAACTCATATTTCTGTCCCTTCTCATTGTACAGTCATTTCAGACACTGCCGAGGTTACAAATTTTTCCTTCTCATTCTGTTCACTCCTAGTCCTGTATTGCTGTCATTTCTCATTGGTGTTTGACACTCCAGGGCCTACACTTCTCTCATTCCTCATTGTACAGTGATTCCAGACACTCCTGGCCTAATATTTCTGTCACTTCTAATTCTGCCACGATTCTGGACCGTCTCAGCCCTTGTTGTTACTATTTCTCACTGTAAAATAATAGCAGATATTCCTTGGTAAACATCAGTGTCATTTCTCACTTTGTAGACCTACACTTTGGTCACTTTTCATTTTGCAGTGATTCTAACTCTCCTAGCCTTAGCCCTATACTCGTGTCATGCCCTCACTTTTACAGATTCTAGAAAGTCACGTCTCACTCAATGGTGATTCTAGACACTACAAGAGTTACACCCTATTACACGTATTTCACTTCTCAATGTGCACTTGTTCTAGATATTCCTAGATCTACGTGATTCTAGACACCCTTAGCCCTTTACTTCAGTCACGTTTCACTCTGTAGTGATTCTAGACATTCCTAGCCCTCTATGTCAGTCACGTGTCACTCTGTGGTGATTCTAGACACCCTTAGCCCTCTACTTCAGTCACGTGTCACTCTGTGGTGATTCTAGACACCCTTAGCCCTCTACTTCAGTCATGTTTCACACTGTAGTGATTCTAGACATCCTAGCCCTCTATCTCAGTCATGTTTGACTCTGTGGTGATTCTAGATACACCTATTCCTCTATGTTAGTCACGTTTGACTCTGTGGTGATTATAGATACACCTAACCCTCTATGCTAGTCACGTTGTACTCCGTGGTGATTATAGATACACCCTAACCCTCTATGCTAGTCACGTTGTACTCTGTGGTGATTCTAGATACACCTATCCCTGTATGTTAGTCACGTTGTACTCTGTGGTGATTCACATTCCGAGCCCTCTACTTTAGTCACGTTTCATCCTGTGGTGATTCACACTTCTAGCCCTCTACTTTAGTCACGTTTTATTCTGTAGTGATTCACACTCCTAGACCTCTATGTTAGTCATGTTTCATTCTGTAGTGATTCATGCTTCTAGCCCTGTGCTTGTCACGTTTCATTCTGTAGTGATTCATACTCCTAGCCCTGTGCTTAAGTCACGTTTCATTCTGTAGTGATTCATACTCCTAGCCCTGTGCTTAAGTCACGTTTCATTCTGTAGTGATTCATACTTCTAGCCCTGTGCTTAAGTCACGTTTCATTCTGTAGTGATTCACACTCCTAGCCCTCTATGTTAATCACGTTTCATTCTGTGGTGATTCACACTCCTGGTCCTGTATGTTAGTCACGTTTCACTCAGTGGTGAATCTAGACACTCCTGGCCCTGTATGTTAGTGACGTTCCACTCTGTGTGATTCTGCACAATCCTAGGCCTCTATCGTAGTCACGTTTATCTGTAGTGATTACACTCATAGCCTTCTACTTCAGTCACGCTTCACTCTGCGGTGATACACACTCCTAGGCCTCTACTTTAGTCACGTTTTATTCTTTGTGATTCTAGACGCTCCTAGCTCTCCATGTTAGTCATGTGTCACTCTGTGGTGATTCTACACACTCCTATCTCTCTATGTTAGTCACGTTTCACCCTCTAGTGATTCTAGACACTCCTAGCCCTCTGTGTTAGTCACGGTTCACTCTGTAGTGATTTTAGCCCTCTATGCTAGTCATCTGTCACTCTGTAGTTATTCTAGACACCCCTAGCCCTCTATGCTAGTCATCTGTCACTTTGTAGTGATTCTAGATACCCCTAGCCCTCTATGCTAGTCATCTGTCACTCTGTAGTGATTCTATACACCCCTAGCTCTCTGTGCTAGTCATGTGTCACTCTGTAGTGATTCTAGACACCCCTAGCCCTCTATGCTAGTCATCCGTCACTCTGTAGTGATTCTAGATACCCCCAGCCCTCTATGCTATCATCTGTCACTCTGTAGTGATTCTAGATACCCCTAACCCTCTATGCTAGTCATCTGTCACTCTGTAACGATTCTAGACACCCCTAGCCCTCTATGCTAGTCATCTGTCACTCTGTAGTGATTGTAGACACACCTCGCTTACTATGTTTGTCACGTTTCATTCTGCGGTGATTCTAGACACCCCCTAACCCTCTATATTAGTCACGTTTCATTCTGTGGTGATTCTAGACACTCCTTGACTTGCACATATGTCACTTGTCGCTTTTTTTTTTTTTTTCCTAAACACTCCTGGATCTATACTTAGTCACTTTTTACTTTGTGGCGATCCAAACACTCCAAGATCTACACATTTCTTTTTTTGATTGTGATTCTAGCTACTCCTATAGTCATACTCAATTCACTTCTCATTTTGTAGTAATGATAGACACTCCGAGACCTAAACTCGCATCACTTTATTTTTTAAATAATGATCCTAGACGTTCCTAGACCTACGCGTATGTCATTTCTCAGTTTGTATTAACCGCAGACACTTCACCCTACACGTCTCAGTTGTGGAGTCTGTGGTGACTCTATACACATGTAGCTCAGTACGGTACTTACTGTGTGGTAATCCTAAGCATTCACCGTGCCACGCATGCTTTCACTTCTTAATTTGAAGCGATTCTCGACATACGAGATAACTAGCCTACATCTTCCTGTTTCCAGTTCTAGATAACTGGCCTACATCTTCCTGTTTCCCATTCTACACAGTGATCAAACAAATCACAAGCCCAGCCTACCTCGGTACTGTCCCCTCCTTCTTCTCTCTAATACTGTGAGGGCGACTTGTGTGAGCGGTCAGATTGCAAGGAGCACAGGCACACACAGTCAATCCCACCTTTGGAGCTATGGATCGCAGGGCTTGATAGTTATTTTCTTCGCACTTTTTGTTTTCTGATTCATCCTGCTATAGGGAAAAAAAAAACATGCTTACTTGTTCCCGCGGCAATGTCATCATTGTCATGTTCACTGGGCTGCCATGAGTTCCTTAGCTGAAGAATCTTGAGATGATGTTCTGTTCATAACCGTTCTTCCAAGAATAAGCATTCTTTCTTAGCTGAAGAACCTCTGTCCTCTCTAACCTCTCTCTCCCAAGAATAAGCTCTGAAGAAACCTGAGATGATCTCTCTCTCTCTCTCAAGAATAAGCATTCTTTCTTAGCTGAGGTTTCTTGAGATGATGTTCTGTTCATAACCGGTCTCTCTCCCAAGAATAAGCATTCTTTCTTAGCTGAAGAATCTTGAGATGATATTCGGTTCGCAATCCTTCTCTCTCCCAAGAATTAGTGTTCTTTTCAGCTGAGGAGTCTTGAGATGACATTCCGTTCATAAAACCTTTCTCTCTCCCAAGAATAAGTTCTTGTTTGTTTTTTTTTTTTCGCCTAGGATTTAGACCAACCTTTTTTTCAGCACCTTTGTATTACACCGCTCGCACGCGGACTTTCCAACTGTCGGTAAGTGTAATCCGTTGATGCCGGCTATGGAATCTGTTGGCGATGTTCACGTGTCAGAGAAGGTCGAGCGCTGTGAGCAGCGGGGAGGTTCCAGTAGCTCTGAGTGTATGCAGGCCCATCAGCAGTCAGTGGAGGAGGAGAAGTGCTCTGCGGTAGGTACTGGCCCTCATATTCCGGGGCGTCTGACAACGGAAATGGACACTCCTGAAGCGTTTTCACCCCCCACCTCATCCTCGCTCTCTCTCTCTCTCTCTCTCTCTATCTCTCTCTCTCTCAGCCTCTCTCTCTGTCTCTCTCTCCTCTCTCTCTATCCCTCTCTCCTCTTTCTTTGTCTCTCTCCCCCCCCCCTCTCTCTCCCTCTTTCTCAACCCCCCCCCCTCTCTCTCTCTCTCTCACCACACAACGATGCGATGATTACCTTTTCACCTCCAGGCTAATCCCCCACCATCAACACCCCCACCCACCACCACCCCCCTCAACCGCTTTCCCGCCCTCTGTGTGGTGCAAGCGAGTCCCTCTCTCCAACCCCCCCCCCCCCCCCCCCCCCCTAACTCCTTCCCACCTCCTCTCCCCCCCCACCCCCCCCCCCCCCCCCCCCCTCCAACGGCCCTCCAGCAGGCGCGCTCATTAAGGGCGCGCGGAAGGTGTTTCCCACCACTACCTGAGCAGCCTTGGCACGCTCCACGTCAGCCCAGCTCCCAAGGCCGCTCACTCCGCGCTGCCCTTTGACCCCGCCCCCACTCCTCAGCGCCGCTGTCGTCAAGGCCCCTACTGTACCTGAACCTCGTCCCTCTTCCTTCCTTCCATACCCCCCCCCCCCCACACACACACACACACACACCCTTCCCTGAGTTCTCTCTCTCTCTCTCTCTCTCTCTCTCTCTCTCACTCTCTCTCTCTCTCTCTCTCTCTCTCTCTCCTTCTTCTTCTCTTCTTCTCTTCTTCTTCTTCTTCTTCTTTTCTTCTTCTCTTCTCTCTCTCTCTCTCTCGCTCTGTCTCTCTGCCACCCACACCATCCGTCTTTCCTAATCACTCTCGTCATCACCAGAGCAGCCGATTTTCCCATGCTGAATATGCAGGGTAAAAAAAAAAAAGGGGGGGGGGGGGAGAGATAAAGAAAAAAAAGCCCAAATTCTTGAACAGGCAAAACGCGCACGTTCAGAGAGAGAGAGAGAGAGATGAGAGAGAGAGAGAGAGAGAGAGAGAGAGAGAGAGAGAGAGAGGGAGAGAGAGAGAGAAAGAGAGAGAGTGAGTGAGAGAGAGTGAGAGAGAGAGCATGTGTGTATATTTGTGTGTGCGTGCGTGCGTGTTTGCGTGCGTGCGTTCGTGCGTGTGTGTGTTGTGGTGTGTGTGTGTGTGTGTGTGTGTGTGTGTGGTGTGTGTGTGTGTGTGTGTGTGTGTGCGCGCGGGAACTCAAGCAAAAACTATATTGTTCCCCACCCCCCATCCCCCCCCCCCCCCCCCCCCCCTCCCCCCCCCCCCCCCCCACCATTCCAACTTCTTCCAGTCCTCCTTTCCCTCATTATTATCATTATCATCATCATCATTATCATGCTTATCATTATCACTGGTGTTGTTGCCCCCCCCCCCCCCCCCCCCCCCCTCCAACTTCTTCCGCTTTCTCCTTTCCCTCGTTATTATTATCATCATTATTGTTGTTGTTATTGTCATCATTACTATTACTGACATTTTT
>JADBJO010006801.1:50000-55000 GCA_016801955.1 Conus betulinus
GTCTTCCTCTCTTCTCTCATGCTGCTCTCCTCTCTCCGCTCTCTCTGAGCATCTCTCTCTCCGCCCTCCGCTCCTCCCCTCTCTGCGCAATTCTCTCCCCCCTCTCTCTCTACCCCCTCCAGTGCTCTGTATACCTCCCTTACGCTAGAAAATGCACTCCCCTCTCACTAGTAGTTAAGTCTGTCTATGGATCCTCTCCGGAACATTCAGCCCCCCCCCATTCAGAGCCCTCCTCCTCTCTCTCTCGGTCCTACCTTGGTCGAAGACTCCTTCTCTCCCCTCTCTCCCTCTCTCTCCTTCCTCTCTCCTATCATCTGGGCAGGCCCTCTCTGTCATTCCCCTCCTTCTCCTCTCCTTTTTTAGCTCCTTCTCCTTTTTTCCATTCTCTCTCTCTTTCTCATTCTCCCCTCTCCGTCTCTATCTCTCTCTCTCTCTGCCCTCCCTCCCCCCTCTCTCTATTCCCACTCTCTCTATTGGCTTCTTCTGTCCGTCTTGCTCTTCGTCTCTTCTATCCTCTCCTGTCTGTCTGTCCGTCTTTATGACAGTCTGTCCAAATAGAACGATGCTGTCTCTCTCTTCACTTCTATGCCCTCTCTATCTTACTCTTGCTCTCTCTCCTTAATCTCCTTAAATCTGTGTCGAGGCTAAACTGAGAATGAAGGCCAATCCGGTTCAGCCAACTTGACCGGTGTCTCGCTATCCCTGAGAACTTTCATCATCGTCCTCCTTGTGAAAGTACTTCCCCTGTGACGCATCTATTCGACGGTTTGTGGTGATGTGTAAACATCCCATTATTCCTTTTCGGAGTAACAGACATGCGCGTGTGGTTTATCCAATATCCCTTCTTCAGGCATCTCCCCCCTTAATTCTGAGCATACCATTTGTGTAATGACCAGGGAAGATATGAGTACATGGTTTTTTTTTTTTAAAGTTTTCTCTGTCCCCCCTCTTCGGCCAATTTCCATATTCCTATAAATCCTGTTCACTTTGCATGCTCCTGTCTCACTCTCCGTAAACCATTTACTCTCTGCTCTCATCCACACTACCAAGTCCACTTGAAGAAGATGTATTGCTTCTCTTTTCCCTCACGTCTCTCATTTCGCCATCCTTCTCTCTACTCACACTCCAGTCCAACATTTTTTTCACGAATGTTCCAGACTGAGCATCTATCGTTGTACTCATGTGAGCAAATCGAACATGCAATCTCTCTCTCGTTTGCTGGTCCTCCCTCTTGTCAGCTTTTTTTTTTCTCTTGATCCATTCTGTCTCCGCTTCTTCCTATTGTTGTTTACTGCGTTTTTTTCCCTTCCCAAATAGGTCCCCTTCAGTATGATGTGTCTTTTTTTCCATTCTCTCTCTTCTCGTCTCTCTCTCTCCTCGTCTCTCTCTGATTCTCTCTCTCTCTCTCTCTCTCTCTCTCTCTCGCCCCCCCTCCCGCCCTCTCTTTCTCTCTGAGCATCACTATTGCTTATTCTGTTTTGCGGGCGCTGTTTATACTCTCATTGCTGTATTTTTTATGCTCTGCGCACCAAAACGATGCACGCTCTTGATCAAGAATATGCATGACCAGAACTATGCATTTCTATATAATCCACGAAAGTGTCGGTGCATAAGCAGAGGGTTAAAGGCCAATTGCCTGCTGACCACAGGGACAATGAAGCGTATGTGCGCGCGCGCCCGTGTCCGCGTACACGCGTGGGTGTGAGCATGTGCGGGTTTGTGCATATGTGCAAACATGCATATGTGCGTGCATATGTGCTGCATGTGAGTGTCTGAATGCATGTTTACCTTACATTCTGTGCATGATGTATATGTGTGTAGGTATGTGTGCATGGGATTTTTTTTTTAAAGACTCAAGTTACAGTTTTCAATTTCATCAAAAAATGTTTCACTGCATGCGACAAATCAACACTCCCACAATACAGAACTTATTTCTATCACACACACACACACACACACACACACACACACACACACACACAACACAACACAACACAACACACACACACACACACACACACACACACACACACACACTCACTCACATACACTCACTCACACACTACACTTGTTGTGCCGTATACCAGCGTGAGCAGACACATGCAAGCACGTGCTGATGCGTATGCCAGCTTCGCTGCGAGCGCTTGCCTATTTGCTTGTTTGCTGAGAACAGCCCACTGCTGCGGGGCGAGATGATGTTGACAACTTCTCCATTCTGTTTGACCGTCTGGCGGTACGCGGGCAAAACAAAACACACCCACCACCCAGCGCCATCATTCCAGAGCCGCGCGCTGGAATCGCAACAGACATCAATACCGACAGGGCTTTCTGCCAGTCATATAGACAGTGGAGAGAATTTGGTGAATGACATACCCGATATGTATTCGGTAACAAACGCAGAAATGAGAAAACAAAGAAGACGAAGTTACAGCAGCGTCGTTTCTGATTTGGCTTCTAACGTTAAAACAAACAAACAAACAAAATAAACAATACTTCATCTTTGATTAAAAACAAGACACATGTTGTTAGTTAAGGAATGAAAGTCCACACACACACACACACACACACACACACACACACACACACACAGAGGAGAGAGAGAGAGAGAGAGAGACGGAGAGAGAGAGAGAGAGATGAGAGAGAGAGAGAGAGAGAGTGACTGAAACCATTTACTGTCAGATTAACGTAGTGTTGTAATGACACACACACACACACACACACACACACACACACACACACACACACACACACGCACACACACCATCTCCCCTGACCATTTTCAGCCTTTCAATCCCCACCCCATCCCCGCCTCTCCACGCACCTAAATATAAATAGTAACGTCCTGTGATTGGTAGCAGGGCCGTGAGTGTTCTCCTCTGTCCGTGTCATGCTGGTTTGCTCTGTGACCTGCCGTCTGTGCACTACGTTAGTCTGCCTGCCGCGTTTCACGTGCTGGCCACGGACTGGTGGGCCAAAACACACAGTGACAGTCAGCACGGGACCACACCAAGAGAAAAACATGATAGCTTGTGTTGATAGCCATGTACTATGTATGCGGAGTCAAGAAAGTGTGATAATAGGAGCTAGCTCCCTCTCTCTCTCTCTCTCTCTCTCTCTCTCTCTCTCTCTGTCACACACACACGCGCGTGAAACCGCACAAATCGAGCCATGTTGTTTTCAAGTGCGTTTTTTTTTTTTAGCAAGCGATCAATTATGGAGAGAAAAGAAACTTTAACTATGCCGTTTTTAAGACTAAAAACACTCATTTTAGCGAAATTAATATACTGTCTGACGATTGAACACACACACACACACACCACACACACACACACACACACACACACACACTTTTTGGACAGTTCATGATTTTCGTTTCTCGGAAATTTTGCTTGTGAAACACTGGTGGTTTTTCAATGTCGTTCTCAATCATCTATGTAGAACACACACTTTCTTGAAAGATACATCCGATTATAACAATTTGCTGGGATTTACGTGAAAACTAAAAAAAAAAAAATGGTGGGTCTTGGGGGAAAAAAAGGGAGGGGGGGGGGGGGGGGGGGGGGGGGAGACGGGCGGGCGAAAAGCGCAACATGTGAGAGCTTCTACGTATTTTCAACCAGTTTCATTTTTAACAGAGAGAGAGAGAGAGAGACAGAGACAGAGACAGAGAGAGAGAGAGAGAGAGAGAGAGAGAGAGAGAAGACAAAGACAAAGAGACAGAGAGTGTGTGTCATTCCTGACACTAACACTACTCCACCAACACCACCCACCCACCCCACCCACCACCACCACCACCTCACCGCCCACCCCAGCCTGTCTCCCCAGGCGAAAAGTGGAGCAGATTGTTTGGCAGCACTAAGCAAAGTGGTCCCTGACTGCCGGGTGGGTACCGGCTGACTGCCCGCCTGCAGTGATCCGCTCTCTGCTATTGATCGGCCGACAGAGTGACCGCCGCCACCCTCCTCCTAACCACACCATTCAGGCCGCCCTGCAATCCGGGGGTGCACTGGTCGCTGGACGCCAAGATGGTATCGTCCTGCTAACGGCACCATGTCGGAATTAGTGAAGGGACGGGCGATTGCACACGTGGGGATAAGGCTGGCAGGGAACCTGTGGAAGACGACACGGTATTGTTGGCAGGGAACCTGTGGAACATGACACAGTATTGTTGGCACCAGTGGAACATGACACGGTATTGTTGGCACCAGTGGAACATGACACGGTATCGTTGGCACCAGTGGAACATGACACGGTATTGTTGGCACCAGTGGAACATGACACGGTATTGTTGGCACCAGTGGAACATGACACGGTATTGTTGGCACCAGTGGAACATGACACGGTATTGTTGGCACCTGTGGAACATGACACGGTATTGTTGGCACCTGTGGAACATGACACTGTACAGTTGGAACCTACAGAACGTGACACAGTACAGTGGGAACCTGTAGAACGTGACACAGTACAGTGGGAACTGTAGAACGTGACAAAGTACAGTGGGAACCTGTAGAACGTGACACAGTACAGTGGGAACCTGTAGAACGTGACACAGTACAGTGGGAACCTGTAGAACGTGACACAGTACGGTGGGAACTTGTAAAATGTGACACAGTACAGTACAGCACGAAGCCAGCACATCGCAGCTCAACACAACACAAACACAACCCTATATTCTCAAAATCACTGGAACACAGTACAGCACAACACACAAGACAAGACAGTCGCAGCAAAACAGCACAGTACAACACAACAGCACAGTACAAACACAAACAGCACAGTGCAACACAACAGCACAGTGCAACACAACAGCACAGTGCAACACAACAGCATAGTGCAACACAACAGCACAGTAAAACACAACAGCACAATACAACACAACAGCATAGTACACTACAACAGCACAGTGCAACACAACAGCATAGTACAACACAACAGCACAGTACAACACAACAGCATAGTACACTACAACAGTACAGTGCAACACAACAGCACAGTACAAC
>JADBJO010006801.1:62500-70000 GCA_016801955.1 Conus betulinus
GATCCTGCATGTCCATGGTGTGTCAGTCACTGAGGCAGCCCACACAGATCCTGCATGTCCATGGTGTGTCAGTCACTGCGGCAGCCACACAGATCCTGCATGTCCATGGTCTGTCAGTCACTGAGGCAGCCACACAGATCCTGCATGTCCATGGTCTGTCAGTCACTGAGGCAGCCCACACAGATCCTGCATGTCCATGTGTGTGTCAGTCACTGAGGCAGCCACACAGATCCTGCATGTCCATGGTGTGTCAGTCACTGAGGCAGCCCACACAGATCCTCCATGTCCATGGTGGTGTGAGGCAGTCACTGAGGCAGCCACACAGATCCTGCATGTCCATGGTCTGTCAGTCACTGAGGCAGCCCACAGAGATCCTGCATGTCCATGGTCTGTCAGTCACTGCGACAGCCCACACAGATCCTGCATGTCCATGGTCTGTCAGTCACTGCATGTCCATGGTCGGTCGTCATGAGGCAGCCCAGCCCACAGATCCTGCATGTCCATGGGTCAGTCTGTCAGTCACTGAGGCAGCCCACACAGATCCCACACATCCTGCATGTCCATGGTCTGTCAGTCACTGAGGCAGCCCACACAGATCCTCCATGTCCATGGTCTGTCAGTCACTGAGACAGCCACACAGATCCTGCATGTCCATGGTCTGTCAGTCACTGCGACAGCCCAAACAGATCCTGCATGTCCATGGTCTGTCAGTCACTGAGGCAGCCCACACAGATCCTGCATGTCCATGGTGTGTCAGTCACAGGCAGCCACACAGATCCTCCATGTCCATGGTGTGTCAGTCACTGAGGCAGCCACACAGATCCTGCATGTCCATGGTGTGTCAGTCACTGAGGCAGCCCACACAGATCCTGCCATGTCCATGTGTCCATGGTGTGTGTCAGTCACTGCACAGATCCTGCATGTCCATGGTCTGTCATTCACTGAGGCAGCCACACAGATCCTCCATGTCCATGGTGTGTCAGTCACTGAGGCAGCCACACAGATCCTGCATGTCCATAGTGTGTCAGTCACTGAGGCAGCCACACAGATCCTGCATGTCCATGGTGTCAGTCACTGGGGCAGCCCACACAGATCCTGCATGTCCATGGTCTGTCAGTCACTGAGGCAGCCCACACAGATCCTCCATGTCCATGGTCTGTCAGTCACTGAGGCAGCCACACAGATCCTCCATGTCCATGGTGTGTCAGTCACTGAGGCAGCCACACAGATCCTGCATGTCCATGGTCTGTCAGTCACTGAGGCAGCCCACACAGATCCTGCATGTCCATGGTGTCAGTCACTGAGGCAGCCCACACAGATCCTGCATGTCCATGGTCTGTCAGTCACTGAGGCAGCCCACACAGATCCTCCATGTCCATGGTCTGTCAGTCACTGAGGCAGCCACACAGATCCTGCATGTCCATGGTGTGTCAGTCACTGAGGCAGCCACACAGATCCTGCATGTCCATGGTATGTCAGTCACTGAGGCAGCCCACACAGATCCTGCATGTCCATGGTCTGTCAGTCACTGAGGCAGCCCACAGATCCACAGATCCTGCATGTCCATGGTCTTTCAGTCACTGAGGCAGCCACACAGATCCTGCATGTCCATGGTGTGTCAGTCACTGAGGCAGCCACACAGATCCTGCATGTCCATGGTGTGTCAGTCACTGAGGCAGCCACACAGATCCTGCATGTCCATGGTGTGTCAGTCACTGAGGCAGCCACACAGATCCTGCATGTCCATGGTGTGTCAGTCACTGAGGCAGCCACACAGATCCTGCATGTCCATGGTCTGTCAGTCACTGAGACAGCCCACACAGATCCTGCATGTCCATGGTCTGTCAGTCACTGAGGCAGCCCCACACAGATCCTCCATGTCCATGGTCTGTCAGTCAGTCATGAGGCAGCCACACAGATCCTGCATGTCCATGGTGTGTCAGTCACTGAGGCAGCCACACAGATCCTGCATGTCCATGGTCTGTCAGTCACTGAGGCAGCCCACACAGATCCTGCATGTCCATGGTGTCAGTCACTGAGGCAGCCCACACAGATCCTGCATGTCCATGGTCTGTCAGTCACTGAGGCAGCCCACACAGATCCTGCATGTCCATGGTCTGTCAGTCACTGAGGCAGCCACACAGATCCTGCATGTCCATGGTGTGTCAGTCACTGAGGCAGCCACACAGATCCTGCATGTCCATGTCTGTCAGTCACTGAGGCAGCCCACACAGATCCTGCATGTCCATGGTCTGTCAGTCACTGAGGCAGCCCACACAGATCCTGCATGTCCATGGTCTTTCAGTCACTGAGGCAGCCCACACAGATCCTGCATATCCATGGTGTGTCAGTCACTGAGGCAGCCACACAGATCCTGCATGTCCATGGGTGTGTCAGTCACTGAGGCAGGCAGCCACACAGATCCTACATGTCCATGGTGTGTCAGTCACTGAGGCAGCCACACAGATCCTGCATGTCCATGGTGTGTCAGTCACTGAGGCAGCCACACAGATCCTGCATGTCCATGGTCTGTCAGTCACTGAGACAGCCCACACAGATCCTGCATGTCCATGGTCTGTCAGTCACTGAGGCAGCCCACACAGATCCTGCATGTCCATGGTCTTTCAGTCACTGAGGCAGCCACACAGATCCTGCATATCCATGGTGTGTCAGTCACTGAGGCAGCCCACACAGATCCTGCATGTCCATGGTGTGTCAGTCACTGAGGCAGCCACACAGATCCTACATGTCCATGGTGTGTCAGTCACTGAGGCAGCCACACAGATCCTGCATGTCCATGGTGTGTCAGTCACTGAGGCAGCCACACAGATCCTGCATGTCCATGGTCTGTCAGTCACTGAGACAGCCCACACAGATCCTGCATGTCCATGGTCTGTCAGTCACTGAGGCAGCCCACACAGATCCTGCATGTCCATGGTCTGTCAGTCACTGAGGCAGCCCACACAGATCCTGCATGTCCATGGTGTGTCAGTCACTGAGGCAGCCCACACAGGTCCTGCATGTCCATGGTGTGTCAGTCACTGCGACAGCCCACACAGATCCTGCATGTCCATGGTGTGTCAGTCACTGAGGCAGCCACACAGATCCTGCATGTCCATGGTCTGTCAGTCACTGAGGCAGCCCACACAGATCCTGCATGTCCATGGTGTGTCAGTCACTGAGGCAGCCCACACAGATCCTCCATGTCCATGTTGTGTCAGTCACTGAGGCAGCCACACAGATCCTGCATGTCCATGGTGTGTCAGTCACTGAGGCAGCCCACACAGATCCTGCATGTCCATGGTGTCAGTCACTGAGGCAGCCCACACAGATCCTGCATGTCCATGGTGTGTCAGTCACTGAGGCAGCCCCACACAGATCCTGCATGTCCATGGTGTGTCAGTCACTGAGGCAGCCCACACAGATCCTGCATGTCCATGGTCTGTCAGTCACTGAGGCAGCCACACAGATCCTGCATGTCCATGGTGTCAGTCACTGAGACAGCCCACACAGATCCTGCATGTCCATGGTCTGTCAGTCACTGAGACAGCCCACACAGATCCTGCATGTCCATGGTCTGTCAGTCACTGAGGCAGCCCACACAGATCCTGCATGTCCATGGTCTGTCAGTCACTGAGGCAGCCCACACAGATCCTGCATGTCCATGGTGTGTCAGTCACTGAGGCAGCCCACACAGATCCTGCATGTCCATAGTGTGTCAGTCACTGAGACAGCCCACACAGATCCTGCATGTCCATGGTGTGTCAGTCACTGAGGCAGCCCACACAGATCCTGCATGTCCATGGTGTGTCAGTCACTGAGGCAGCCACACAGATCCTGCATGTCCATGGTGTGTCAGTCACTGAGGCAGCCCACACAGATCCTGTATGTCCATGGTCTGTCAGTCACTGAGGCAGCCACACAGATCCTGCATGTCCATGGTCTGTCAGTCACTGAGGCAGCCTACCTCGCGTTTGACCGCTCTGGTCCCCCGCCATAACGGACGGTAGGAAGGAGGAAGAAGTCTGATGTGTGTGTACTGGACTGCAGTGTGGATCTATGTCACGTTGTGTCATGTAATGGAGAAGTGTAGCGTTTGGTGGTGTGGGTGTTGTGTAGGGTTGTGAAGTGCAGTGTCGCCAATCATTCGTTGTGTTCTCTTGCCTGTTCTGTTTTTTTTTTCTTCATTCCATGGTCCTGTATTGTTGTTGCTGAGGCTGATTCGTGTGTGGTTCTGTTTAGGGTTGTTATGCTGTTGGTTTGGTGTGTTTTTCATTCTGAAGTCATTTTCACTGGACTGCAGTGTTCGTTGTTGTTCTTTGTTGTTGTGTAGGGTTGTGTGCTGCGGATTCATTTTGTGTTGTTGTTGTGTTTTTTTTTTTTGTTTTGTTATTTTATTGCTGTTTGATTTTGTGTTCTGTTGTTGGTTGTTTTGTTGCTGTTCTGTTCTTTCACTAGAATGGTCATTTGTTGTTGTTGTTTTATTTTGTTGTTTTTATTGCCTTGTTTTGTTCTGTTCTTTTGTTGCTGTTGTTATTGTAAAATCGATTTTGTTGTTCTGTAGTTGTTTACTTACGGTTGTTCTGTTGTTTGTTGTTGTTGTTGTGTTGTGGTGATTCTTGTTGTTGTTTTTGTTTGTTGTTGTGTGTTGTTTTTGTGGTTGTTTCCCTGTTCTGTTGTTATTGTGCTATAGTTCTTGTTCAGTTGTTGTTTTGTCGCTGTTTGTTGTTGCAGTTTTATTGTTGTCCTCGTGTTGTTGTTGTTGTTATTTTGTTGCCGTTTGTTGTGTTGCTGTTCCGTTGGTGTTACATTAGTAGCTTTCATGTTTTGTTTTTCTTTGCTGTTGCTATCAATGATCTTGTTGTTCTGTGATGTTCTGTTCGGTTTGTTGCTGTTGTGGTTCTATTGGTTCTCTTTTTTCTTTCTATTACTATGCTGTTGCTTCGCTGTTATTACCCGTTCTCTCCATGTTACTGTCATGTTTGTTCTTATTTTATTATTGTTGTTTTGTCTTTGTTGTTGTTTCGTTTTCATTTTGTTATTGTTCTCATATTTGTTGTTGTTTTCATTATTATCGTATTTTCTTGCTATTCTGTAGCCTTTTGTTGTTGTTCAGTTCGGTTATTGTTGTTGTTTACCGGCTTTCATGCTGTTCCTGTTCTGTTATGATTTTGTTGTTGTTTCGTTAATTTGCGGTAATGTTGTTGTTGAAGCAATTCTGTCGTAATGTTGTCGTTGCTGTTCTTATGATTTTGTTATTGTTTCATTAATTTGCGGTAATGTTGTTGTTGTTGTTGTTGTTGAAAGCAATTCTTTTGTAATGTTGTGTCGTTGTTGTTCTTATGATTTTGTTGTTGTTCTTATGATTTTGTTGTTGTTCCGTTGATTTGCGGTAATGTTGTTGTTGAAGCGATTCTGTTGTAAAGTTGTCGTTCAGTTTGTTTGTTTGTTTGTTTTTCTAGTTTTGGTCTTTTTTAGTGTTGTGCATATTTTCCTTGCGCATAGTTACAGAGAATATTTTGGGAAAGCGTTCGTCGATGAAGTCAAGTAACACCCCACCCCCCCCCCCCCCCCCCCCCCCCCCACGCCTCCACTCTCCTCTCTGCATCCTTTGTCTGCCTGGCTGATTGATTCCTAATCCCCGCCTCCCGCTTTCTTTTCTCTGTGTCTGTCTGTTTGTCTGTCCGTCTGTCTGTCTCTCTGTCTGTGCGTGCGTGCGTGCGTGTGTGTATGTGTGTGTGTGTGTGGGGGGGGGGGGGGGGGGGTATGCGTGTGTGTGTGTGTGTGTGTGTGTGTGTGTGTGTGTGTGTGTGTGTGTGTGTGTGTGACAGAGACAGAGAGTGAGCAAGCGAGAGAGAGAGAGAGAGAGAGAGAGAGAGAGAGAGGAGACAGAGAGAGCAAGAGAGAGAGAGAGAGAGAGAGAGAGAGAGAGAGAGAGAGAGAGAGAGGAGGGGGGCGGAGAGAGAGAGAGAACTTTTTTGTGTGTGTCTGTGTGTGTGTGTGTGTGTGTGTGTGTGTGTGTGTGTGTGTGTGTGTGTGTGTGTGTGGGTGGTGTGCGTGTTTGCGCGTGCGTGCGTGCGTGCGTGTGTGTGTGTGTGTGTGTGTGTGTGTGTGTGTGTGTTTCTACATGTCAGTGTGTGCCTCTGTGAGTGTGTGTGTGTGTGTGTGTGTGTGTGTGTGTGCGTGCAGTGCGTGCCCTTTATGAGTATGCGTGTGTGTGTGTGTGCGTGTGTGTGTGTGTGTGTGTGTGTGCGTGCGTGTGCGTACGTGCGTGCGTGTGTGTGTGCGTGCGTGCAGTGTGTGTGTGTGTGTGTGTGCATGTGGGGTGTGTGTGTGTGTGTGTGTGTGTGTGTGTGTGTGTGTGTGTGTTCTTCCAAAACTTAATCCTTCTTCTTAGCCATTCTTCTCCCCCAGACTGTAGCCCGGGGCGCTGTGGGTTTTCCCCACCAAGGTCAATGTACGCTTGACACAGTTAGCACAGCATCGCTCGGTCTCCCTCTCTCACGTGGCTTGCTGTTCGCTGCCTCGGTGGTACCCAAGATACCAACCAATACTGAAGAGTCCAAACAAACTCTCTCAACTCCAAACAGCGACAATGCTTGCCACTTCGGATGCGGATGGGGGGGGGGGGGGGGGGGGGGGGGGGGGGGGGGGGGGGGGGGGAGAGAGAGAGAGAGAGAGAGAGAGAGAGAGAGAGATTGATCTCTCGTCCGTTGGTGATGCCCTAGTTCCTTTCCCCAGTGTCTGTGACACCCTCCCCCGTTGCTGTTCCTCACGGAGCCATCTTCCCTGACAAAGCCTGAGGTCGCTGTTTTGTCTGGCATTGATCAGAGAGGCGTGTAGCGCCGTCTCAAAATACCCCCCCCCCCCCCCCCCCCACCCCCCCCTCACCCCCCACCCCCTATCACAGGGACGTCTTTGGGGCGTGTTTTGTCTGCGGCACACATTTTGCTTGGGTAAAGACACCACGCCGCTGCGTGCTGTTATCCCTCAGAATCGAGACGGCGAAGCGGACAGGAAAAAGCCTCTCAGATAAAAAAAAAAAAAAAAAAAAAAAAAAAAAAAAAAGAAAAAAGGAATGAATGGAATAAGACAACCTCAAACGCATAAAACAAACCAATAAACACGTGATTGAATATGCGGGGATGAAATGCCAAGACACCACCACGCGCTCTCTAATCAAACTCTGGACAGCGAAGCGGAACGTAGGAACAACCTCTCAGATGAATAAAAGAACAAATGAAAGAAGCAAATCTGAAATGTGTAAACAAACAAAATAAACACGTGACTGAACATCGCGGATAAATGAACAAGTATAGAAAGTAAACATTTGAAAACTTCTTTTTCTTCTTCTTCTTCTTTTTTCGAGTAAACACCCATCTCTATTTACTTGCACACCTGAATTCACTTCGTCTCTTTTACTGGGAAAAAGGAAAGGCTGGAGAGCGGGTGGGGAGGGGTGGTGAGGTGAGGGGGGGGGGAGAAAAAAAGCGAGAGAGG
>JADBJO010006801.1:77500-82500 GCA_016801955.1 Conus betulinus
ATAAACTGAACCATTCACCGCACGTTCAGGCCAGCCAGTTCTCCTCTTGGACCACAATCCAAGCGGATTCTATTTGAAGTTCTGGTCAGCTGTCACAGCGCAATACAGGTCTGCTATCTTACATACTCCCCCATTCTCGCCAGCCCCGGACCCAGCCACCTGTCCGCATGGCCGCTTGTTGAGGCCATCTTGCAGCACTAGGGACCGTGGGGGCTCTGTATTGCACTGGGCGTTTTCCACGCTCATCCCCGCTGTTCGCATCAAGGCCCTCCCCTCATAGTACTGTCAGTAGCGGTAGTAGCGGGTAGTGGTGCTAACAGCCGAGCGCTTCACGGCAAGTCGGCAGATTGGTGCTGGCAGACGTCACCAGGTATTGATGAAGAGGTTCATCGCTTTTCAAACAGACGCCAACTTACTTAGGTGGGGGGATGGGTGGAGGGGGGGGGCTATGGGGCTATAAGGGAGGGGACAGGATGGGCGGAGGGGGGGGGGGGGGCGGGCGGGATGTGTACTTGTCTCAGCAGGTACTGAATTGGTTTGGAAGGAGTGATGTTCTGTTTCACTTCTTGCGGGGGTGAAAATCGGTTGGTGTGTGTGTGTGTGTGTGTGTGTGTGTGTGTGTGTGTGTGTGTGTGTGTGTGTGTGTGTGTGTGTGTGTGTGTGTGTGTGTGTGTGTTGTGTGTGGTGTGTGTGTGTATGTGTGTGTGTGCGTGTGTTGTGCGTGCAGTGTGTGCGTGTGTTGTGCGCGCAGTGTGTGTGTGTGTGTGTGTGTGTGTGTGTGTGTGTGTATGTGTTGTGGTGTGTGTGTGTGTTGCGTGTGTTGTGCGTGCAGTGTGTGCGTGTGTTGTGCGCGCAGTGTGTGTGGTGTGTGTGTGTGTGTGTGTGTGTGTGTGTGTGTGTGTGTGTGTGTGTGTGTGTATGTGTGTGTGTGTGTGTGTATGTGTTGTGGTGTGTGTGTGTGTGTGTGTTGTGCGTGCAGTGTGTGTGTGTGTGTGTGTGTGTGTGTGTGTGTGCGTGTGCGTGTGCGTGTGTGCATGCGTGCGTGTGCGTGTACGTACGGACATGCGCACGCGTGCAGGTGCAAGAAGAAGAGGAGGTGGAAGAGAGGACCGTGCAGACGTGTTGCGGAGGGTAGGGCGGGAGAGCAGCGTGGAAATGATGAAGGGAAAGGGAAAGGAGTGGTGAAGGGTGTGGGTGTGGGCGGCTACCGTCAGCAACACTGCCTTCCTCTTCAACCACCACTGAGGCCTCCCATCCTCACTCTCCTCATTGCCCGCCCCCCCCCCCCCCTTCCTTTTCCACAGCCCCTTTATGCCCTCCCCTTTCTCCACACCCATCCCCTTCTGTGCATGGCCGTTATCTCCAGCCCTTCTGATTTAATCACCTCTCTGGTACACACACACACTCGCACACGCCCGCCCGCCCGCCCCGCCCTCCGTAATCACCCATGTATACGCAAAATAGGTGCTTAAGAAACTGAAACAGAACCTCTTACTCTAGCTTCTTTTTATTAAAATCTTCTCAATCTCAGAGAGAGAGAGAGAGAGAGAGAGAGAGAGAGAGAGAGAGAGAGAGAGTTCAGACTTCAGACTTCACATGGTTATTGTTCAGACGTTGTGTCCATACAACCGAGTGAGTTATTATGAATATATTATTGTGGAGCTTTTCTGTGACGTCGTTACACACATAATATTCTCTCCTCTCTCTCTCTCTCTCTCTCTCTCTCTCTCTCTCTCTCTCTCTCTCTCTCTCAAGTAAACAGAAATGTAAACACGTGAGAGCGCAAGCACTCACACAAAAATAAAGGCACGCAAGCAAGCACACACGTACACAATCAAAAAAATTTACGCAAGTGAACGGGAGATGACGCATGGAAGAATAGTAGGCCAGCAGCCCGTAAGCAGTACGTGACAACAAATCAAACAATGAATTTATCCACAGGCATGTTTTTGCAAGGAGAAAAATAAATGATTACAATCCACAGGCAGCAGTCAAGTCAAGTCGTCAAGAGGCAAACCCACCGGAGGAGACACTGCACTGCTGCCGAGTCACTTCAGTGGTGTTCAGTGGGCGCCTGTTCTGATCTAACATACGCAGGACACCACCTACTAAGCCCCCTACTGACGACAATAATTGCTTAGTCGCGGAGCCGGCGTGAGTGAGCTCTCCCTCCGGAGGCGCCACCACGTCCGTCCAACGACAGCCCCCATGGACTCGCCGATACCGGTGACCCCGACGGAACCAAACCAAGGCCACAGACGTGGAGAAGACATCGAAACTGAGGTCACCATGAGAGCAGGGGCATGAAGGGCCACAGAATTTGAGACTTTTTTTTTTTTTATGCTGATCGATGAGAATGAGATGATTATGATGATGCTACGGATTTCCATTTCGTCTGAGACTACATGACAGGGCTGTACTCTACGCTTCCTTTCATAATATATCCCGGCGTCAACCAGGCCCGAGAGATACAGACACCTGCAGTGTTGGTCAGGAAATTTGAGCAACACTCTCAGAAACGCATCCATTAAGTGGATGAAACTCGACTGTGTGGTCCCAGTCTTCCCAACTGAGTCCGCAGCAAACTCAACTCTGGGTAGGAGCGGTCGGGGTTGAACAAAGAGAGGAAATCGACCAAGTTCACCATACACCATAGATTTGGTGTACGGAGAGCTACATTCAGCAACCGTTTACATGCAAATAAATGTACTTTTTCTATCTCTTCTATTTCATCAGTACCCCAAATTTCTGACGCATACAACAGTATTGGTACAATCTGGGCATCAAAGAGCTGAAAAGAATATTTTGGGTCAGTACAATTGATTCTCCACATGGTTCTGAATATGTCTACAACACATTTCTTTGCTTTTGTAATCATGTCTTCGACAGACAATTTGCGGCTCAGGCGAGTAGTAAAGTTGAGGCCGAGGTATTTGTAAACGTTTACTACTTCAACGTCTTGGTTCCATAATTCCATTTTTCATGTTTTGATAAGTAGCCCCCATTTCTGAACACCATTATTTTTTGTTTACTGAGGTTCACTTTCAGTCCGAGTTCTGCAGATATTACAAATAAGTTGTTTAGCTGAGTTTGAAGGCCACTCGGGCTGGACGAAAACAAAGCAATATCATCAGCAAACATTAGCTAAAAATAACTCCGTAGTGCCAGGTCTAAGCTGGAAGCAGCAGGAGAGGAAAAACATGAAAAAGCTGACCAGCAGTTGGGGGGGGGGGGGGGGGGGGGTGGGGGGGGGGGGGGGGGGGGGGGTTGGCGGGGGGGGGGGGGGGGGGGGGGGGGGGGGGGGGGGGGGAACGAACGAACTGTTGAGAAAAGTTTCAAATAAACACACAAAATCAAACTTAGAAATCCGGGTCGGAAAATTTGTTCCAAAAGCCGTCAATATTCCAGGACAAGAAAGAAAGTGAAGGGCTTACAGTACGTTGGACTGTGTTTCAAACCTGGGGCTTGGCCGACACATCATGCCGGTTTCGGTTTTGCTGAAGCTGCATCGTTGGGGGAGCTGGGTGGGCGCCATCGTTTTTGGGGGTCGGGGTGACGCGTGTTGGTGGCTTGAGGACGGCCCACTAGTGGTCGCGCTGTTGCCACGGACAGGTGACCTGCTTCCGAGGTTAAGATTTCCGACTGACCCCCCTCTTGGATGACTGGAGGCCCCATTGTGGCGGCGTGAGTTGTCGGTGCTGCCGCTTGCCGGAACGTGCTTGCTGCAGAGGGCCCCGCGACTACCAGCTTGTTGCCCTTGTAGTAAGCATGTAGTCCTTTCTCGCGGTGCTTTCTGATCTGCTCCGACTGTCTCGTTGTCAAGTCGCCAGCAACCTGAATTCCCTTTTGCTTTAGCACCATACGTTCCTTCGTCATGACGTCCATCTTGTCTCGCCAACGCAAGGATTTGACAATCATTGGGCGGGGTTTGGGGTTAGGATTACGGTTGGCAGCCATTGACACAAAGTTTGGTTTTTGACCACTCTGTGAGCGCGCACAATGTCATCCACCGAACCATGTTTTTCCTGGTACAGTATCCTTCAAAGATTCCACCACTTTGGTGGCACATGACTCAAAAGTTTCACCAGGAGTTTCAACAAGGCCGAAAAAAAAGAGGTTGTCCCGGCGCGAAAAGGCTTCCAACTTATCCAGTTCTTCATCGTACCGTTTCCGTAGGTCCGTCAGATCTTCTTGCAGATCTTCGACCGACTCTGCCGTATCCTCCTGTTTCTCAGCCAGCTGCTCACAGGTTTTCGGGTGGACGGGTGGTGCGGTCTTCAAGTCTGCAATGTCACAGGCAATGGCTTGCACCGACGACAACACAGAGTTCATGTCGGCACGCAGGGCGCCAAGCTGTGACGACAATTTTTTCGTTCATAGCCTGTGTCTGTTGGTCGAGGATAAGCTGGATGTCGTCAGAGTGAGGGGCGAGGGTGATGTATCCTCCCGATCAGATACACCGGTAACAGCAACTTCTTCAGATTCAGCGGAAGGGGACGACACGGTAGTAGTAGCTGTGTGCCACCGCTCAGTTGGAATGCACGTAAACACTTACGATCGCCAACACGTGAGCACGTGCAGTTCAGGTAAACACCTTTGCCTCACGCCACCGCAGCAGCCGGCAATGGAGAACAAATAAAAATACAGGTAAAATGGGAGAAAACTTGAAGTCACTCAGAGACAAAATTTGTACGATTCGATTCACCGAAGACTCACGAAGACGATGGGTAATAATTATATATTTTTCATTTGCACTTTGCAGAAATAATTGGGAATTTTGACTAATAAAGCCACTGCTCCTCAAAGAATCGAGAGAGAGAGAGAAACAGATGGGGGAGGAGGGAGAGAGGGAGGGAGAGAGAGAGTGGAGAGAGAGAGAGAGAGAGAGAGAGAGAGAGAGAGAGAGAGAGAGAGGAGAGCATGGAGACAGATTGGGGAGGCACACACACACACACACACACACACACACACACACACACACACACACACACACACACACA
>JADBJO010006801.1:92500-95000 GCA_016801955.1 Conus betulinus
GCAGGAGTATCAGCCTGAGTACGCAGAAGAAGAAGGAGGTCTGCGTTCAGTCTGAGAACAGCGTGGTGACTTCACCCATAGAGCATGCAGGCACCTCCTTTTACACCCAGTCTTGTCTGTTAAAAGGTGAAGAAGCTCCGTGGTGCTTTCCATGCCATGAACCACTTACAGTGAAAACATATTCCTTTAGAGTGTTGGGACTTGCATGATGTGAGACGTAAACATTTTACAGCAGACTCCATGAAAACCTAGTTCTGAGATGTTCCACTTGATGTGATCTTTTGAATTTCTGAAAGAGATGAACATTTTTCGTCTAAGATTTTACGGAAGGAAGATTTCTAACGAAATCTCTGGTGTTTTTTTTTTAGGAGTTGTGTTTTAAAGAGTTGTGTGGATGAGTTTTGTTTGTTTTCAAATGACTCGTGAGCTGACTTCAACGCGCTGACAGCCATGATATGGTCCTTTGCGGTCGGCTGGGCTGTAAGCAACATGATCTGGATATCTCTAGATCCACAGACTTCACTCCAAGGTGACAACGACTGCAACGCAGCTTCCGTCAGAGAACATCCTGTACTTCGTGGACTCTGGAGGACTGAATGTCCACTCTTCCTGACTGACGTCATGAACATCCTGTACTTCGTGGACTCTGGAGGACTGAATGTCCACTCTTCCTGACTGACGTCAGAGAACATCCTGTACCTCGTGGACTCTGGAGGACTGAATGTCCACTCTTCCTGACTGACGTCATGAACATCCTGTACCTCGTGGACTCTGGAGGACTGAATGTCCACTCTTCCTGACTGACGTCATGAACATCCTGTACCTCGTGGACTCTGGAGGACTGAATGTCCACTCTTCCTGACTGACGTCATGAACATCCTGTACCTCGCGGACTCTGGAGGACTGAATGTCCACTCTTCCTGACTGACGGAGTCATGACATCCTTCCTCCATCAGGGCCCAAAGGCAGTCCGCAACAGTTTCTACCTGCTTCCTTCCTCTCGTTCACAACAGTCCCCACTGAATGTGTTTCTGACTGTCCTTTCTTCGTGGACGTCTCTCTTCACAACACTCTTTCTGACTGTTTCTGTCCTTTCCATTCTGGATCTCTCTTCACAACTGTTGACTACCTGTTTCTTTCCTTTCCATTCCCTTTCCTGACACAACAGTTCCTACCTGTTTCTGTCCTTTCCATTCCCCTCTCCTCACAACAGTTCCTACGTGTTTCTGTCCTTTTCATTCCGTCTCTCTTCACAACAGTTCCTACCTGTTTCTGTCCTTTCCACCTTTCCTCTCTCTTCACAACAGTTCCTACCTGTTTCTGTCCTTTCCATTCCCTCTCTCTTCACAACAGTTCCCACCTGTTTCTGTCCTTTCCATTCCCTCTCTCTTCACAACAGTTCCTACCTGTTTCTGTCCTTTCCATTCCCCTCTCTTCACAACAGTTCCTACCAGTTTCTGTCTTTCCATTCCCTCTCTCTTCACAACGTTCCCTACCTGTTTCTGTCCTTTCCATTCCCTCTCTCTTCACAACAGTCCCCACCTGTTTCTGTCCTTTCCATTCCCTCTCTCTTCACAACAGTTCCTACCTGTTTCTGTCCTTTCCATTCCCTCTCTTCACAACAGTTCCTACCAGTTTCTGTCCTTTCCATTCCCTCTCTCTTCACAACAGTTCCTACCGTTTTCTGTCCTTTCCATTCCCTCTCTTACAAAACAGTTCTCACCTGTTTCTGTCCTTTCCATTCCCTCTCTCTTCACGAGAGTTCCCACCCGTTTCTGTCCTTTCCATTCCCTCTCTTCACAAGGGAGAGGTCTGAACAGCTGCCCGTGTCAACCATCGTCTGCAGGCGGCTCCTCCACTGGCTGGGTCATGTCTTAAGATTACCCTCTTCAAGACCTGCAAACCAGGCCATTAAATGGACCCCAGCAGGCCAGAGAAAAAGAAGACGACCCAGGAAGAGCTGGCGACAGAGAGTGGAGAGAGACCTCCGACTCGTTGACAGAGGATGGAGTGACGCTAGCAAACTGGCTGAGGACCGTGCACAGTGGAGCGCCTTGACTGCCTCATGCGTCGCAAGACGCGGGAGCATCTAAGTCTAAGTAAGTCTCTTCACAACTCTGACTCTTCCCTGGGTGTTGAAGCAGTGCGTTCTTCTTCGTTCGGTAGGATGTTGGACAAGATGGGCGTACCGGCACACGTGTCGACGCGCGTGAAGCCCACCTTCAGTGCAACCCACGTCATTCGGTGGCTCGCCCAGTGTGTGTGTGTGTGTGTGTGTGTGTTTAAAACGAGGTTGATACCAATTTTCCATAGCAACTGAAGATTAAACAGCCCCCCTCCAGACCTACCAAGACACTCCACATGGCCAGCCTAGCTCCAGGTAGAAGTTGCCATAGACGCCGTCGCTCTAATCCCCCATCCCCCCCCCCCCCCCCCCCCCCATATCCCCCTCCCACTTAAAAAAAAGGAGGGGGGGGGGGGGGGGGGGGGGAGGGGGGGA
>JADBJO010006801.1:100000-102500 GCA_016801955.1 Conus betulinus
TTTTAATTTATAAAGTAGTCTAGAATGCCATACTTGATCGTATGCTTTTTTGATATCAAAGAAAGTAGCCAGTACATTTTTCCTTCTGGCAAACTGATGTTTAATTTGGGTTGTTAGTTTGGTAAGGTGATCGATGGTTGATCTGCCCTTACGAAAACCTGCTTGATGTATTGGTATGATATTGTTCTTTTCGCAGTAGTATAGGAGACGATTTAAAATTATTTTTTCCATCAGTTTCCCAGTAGTGTGTGACGTCAGAGCAATAGGCCGATAACTGTTTATGTCTGATTTTGGTTTACCAAGCTTGTGTATGGGAACAATAATAGATTGTTTCCATATTAATGAATATTTCCAGACGACCAACATCTTTGTATGAATTGGTGAAGAAAGTTAACAAAATTAGCAGGTAAATGTTTGATTAATTCATTTGATATTCCATCTGGGCCTACTGAAGTTCTTTTATTTCCATTGGAAAAAATGACATCTTTCATTTCTTTTAAGGTGATTGGGGCATTGAAAATGGCTGTTATCTTCTATTGGATCATTGTATATTTCACTGGAAGATTCTTTCTCTCGAAAACTCTATCCTTTTCTGACAAGCCCTCTTTGCAACTCGTCATTGCAAACATTTCTGAGAAAGCTTCGGCCTTTTGTGAGTTAGAAGGAAATTCTTCATTTTTTATATGTACTGGATATTCTGGAAGGCATACTCCATTTTTCATATCCTTCACTTTTTTCCAAACCTTCTGAAGATCTGCATGATCAGAAAACTTTTTTTACAAAAATTTGACCAATACTGCCGTTTGGCCTGTTCGTTTACTCTATTGCTATGTATTTTTGCCTTCTTCATATTTTTTGTGTTTTTCTTCTTTCTTTTTGTCTTTGAGATATTCATTAAAGGCTTCTTTCTTCAATTGTTTAGCCTCTGCGCAAGCATCGTTCCACCAAACATTTCCTGAATATTTATTCTCTTTCATTTGATTGCACTTCGGTATTGAAGAATCAGCAGCGTACAAAATTATCTCAGTGAATTTTGCATAAAAATACTATCTATATTATCCGACTGAAGTTCTTCAATGTTATGCTTTGACAACAATCTTTCAAATTTGTCCCAATCCGCATTTCTGTAATTATATTTGGGGAATTTTATCATTTACTGAATCCTGACTTACTGGTTTGTCATTTAAACTGATAACAACGGGAAGATGGTCACTACCCAATGTATCCTTGACAGTATCCCATTCACAGTTGCATGCAATAGCTGGTGATATAAGTGACAAATCGATGGCAGACGGCTTTTATGTTTCAATATCTGGAATTCTAGTTACACTCCCATTATTGAGATATAAATCAGAATCAATAACATTTTCGACGAAACGGTTATTGATAGACCTGCCAACAGTGCATTCCTTGTCCCAAAAAGGGAGAATGAGCATTAAAATCACCCACTATCAACATTTCTCTTTCTGATCCTGAATCGAGCGTAGCCACTCCGTGTTCTGTTCGTCTGGACCAGTTGGCAGATACACAGAAACTATATTCAAAATCAGCGATTCATTAAATTTTTTACTCTGACTGCACAGGCATTAATGTTTCTAGTATCTGTTGGAAAGGGTGGTACAATTTGCCTGTACTCCAGAACATCTCTCTGATATAAATAGCTGTGTTGATTTTTCCTTTTTCATCCTCAGATTGGTAGATTGGAGGATAAAAGTAGCCCTTAAGGATTGGGAGTTTCTTAGTGAATACATTTAGAGATTGTAAAGCTAAAACATGATACTTATTTGATGAAAGATGCTGCACAAGATTGTCTAGATTTGTGGAAATTGATCTACAATTCCAGTGCATTATTTGAATATTAGATTGCCTTTCCATTTTCTTCGGCATTTTTTTTCCCTCCTGATTAACGCTGTGTTGTCTCAACAGCCTTGCGATTAAGAATGAACTCAATGAGATAAATAAGAAATAGCTAACAATACCAGCAACAACAACAACAAAAAGATATAGTTGTGATAAGATAATATAAAAACAACAAAAATGCACAATTTCACAAAAAGTTGACAACAGACTATAGATATATATATAAAGTGCTTTGACAAAGAAAAACAAGAAATATGCGAATTATAGTCACTCAAGATGGGATAAACAGTGATCTTGACTGAGATTTCCGCAGAAACTAAATCAACAGGTCTCTTTGTCTTTGGTTTAATACCACTGTGTATTCAATACGTCGAACATGTTGAACCAAGGGTCTCTGTATCCAGGGAGGGGCTGGTGTCCTCTGTAAGGTTGATATTTCCGGCCTGTCGCTGGTTAGACAATCTCACTGTCTTCCTCGGCTTCTCCCAGAAGAATTTTCGAAACGTGCCTTCCAACATTTCTTGCCAGAACACTTGACCCTCTAGGTGTAGGATGGAGGTTGTCTCTGAGTGCCCAGTTGTTGGTTGGTAGGTTGTTTATGAGAAACAAAAGACACATTCTTGATTCCAAACAGATCTGA
>JADBJO010006801.1:107500-110278 GCA_016801955.1 Conus betulinus
ATTCTTGTAAAAGCCCCGAGGATACTCCAGTAAGCCAAGACCGGCAGAACACTGAGGTCTGTAGGGAAGTCCACAGTCAGTGAGTGAAACCTCCAACAGAGAGGTGGCCAATGGAAAAGATACGGTGTCAGACAGTGAGTCTAATAAAGACGGTGCCAGTTTACATTATTCAGTTCCCGACTTTTAATTCTTTTAATGTTCTCTCTCAGAGTGATAATGATAAAAACTTTTTTTGTCCGACCCCCGCCCACCTGAAAAGACATTAGACGTGACTAAACAAATGAATCAACATTATCCACCGTTGAAGCCATCCCCCAGTGAAGTGTTACATCACATGTCTGTACCTGGCAGTGCTACAATGCTACTTGCCGGGGACTCCGCTATTCGTTTTATTGACCCAAAAAGACTCGCCCCTCGTGGAGTTCATCTTTTTAAATTATGTGTGCCTGGAATGACATTACAGGATCTCAGCAACTGGTTCCTCACTATACCAGTTACGCCTTACATCAAAGATGTTATCATACATGTGGGTAACAATTCATGCCCCTCAGGCCCCATTTCCCTGGAATCATGGAACGATTTTATTGTACTCTGCTGTAAGACCTTTCCGCAGGCTCGTGTTGCTTTTAGTTCAATACTACCAGCAAGAGGTAAACATCACTTTAACAACACGATCATACCATCAAATCAAAACTTGAAATCTGCATGTGAACTACATAATGTCATTTTCCTTGATAATTTCGCCACGTTTGCGTCTGATATGACATTGTATAGCAACGTGAAACACCCAAATGCAAGAGGAACTGCCAGACTTGCTGTAAACATGAAAGGACTATGGCGCAGCGCTGCAGCAAGAAATTGCCAGAATTACAGTAGGCGTGGCCCCCACTTTATCTTCCCAGGTACATGAATCAATGTCCTTTTACCCTCCCAGATCATCAGACCTTAACCACACTCCCACCCCCCTTTCCAAACCTGCTACCAAGAACGACCAACGACAGGTTTGATAGGTGATGAACGTCTGCCCCCCTATCCCCCTCCCCTGGCGTCCTGTAGTCATTTCCCCCCTCTCCCTCCAAAGTCTTCCAGTGAGACACCGTCCCTCATCCCACCTAACCCTCTGAATCCCTTACAACATAGCCACCCCCCCGAACGCATTACTCCTCCAAACCCATCTCATCATTTTCAACATTACCATCCACCTAAACAGATAACTCCCCCTAACCCCCACCATTTTTTACATCATAGCCACTCCCCTGAACACATCACTCCAAATTCTCGCAATCATTTCCATCATAACCATCCTCCTGAACAAATCATTTCTCCTAACCCACCCCATCATTTTCAGGAAAGTCATCCCCCAGACCTTCAATTCTTGAGCGCCAACGAACGGGGCATAAATACCCCCATGACTGCCAGCTCGAGAACCGACGGAACAAACACCTCTAACCTGATCCACCCTTATGCAGAACATTTATTATACATAGCGTCTCAACTGCTGACAAAACAGCGTGATTTCAGCCCATACCAACCCTCCCTTTCAGCAATAAAACCCCAACAAAATGGACTTTTGCTAATATATTAATTGGCATCATATATGTGCTAAAAGGGAAATTGTATCAAATTATCAGATTTCCGCCTATATTACATGATTGTTTGTTACTACTCTCTAGTGCCTGTCCAGTGATGTCGGTGCCAAATTGTATAACATGTGGCTGGATCGGGTGTGAAGTAGAAGTGGATGATTGGAGGAGAAAAGGGAAAGTTCATGGGAGGGAGTACGGGGTTAAATGATTATAGGAGAATATATTTATTGTTAGTCTATAGAGATTTATTTCAGTGTGTGTGTGTGTGTGTGTGTGTGTGTGTGTGTGTGGTGTGTGTGTGTGTGTGTGTGTGTGTGTGTGTGTGTGTGTGTGTGTGTGTGTGTGTGTGTGTATGGTGTATAATGGCGCAAAATGATAAAAGTGCTTGCGCTCTATGAGAGTTGTGTGTGTACATGTATTTGCGTGTGTGTGTGTGTGTGTGTGTTGTGTGTGTGTGTGTGTGTGTGTGTGTGTGTGTGTGTGTGTGTCTATGAGTACCCCCCACAGGTACTATGCAGTGGGTCACAGATTGCCGGACCACCTGACTTGCAGTGGTCTATTGACTGTAGGATTTGGATTACAAAATTGCTTATCGTTTGTGTGTTGTTGTTGTTGTTTTCGCATTTTGATATTGCTTGGGCTGCATTTTGGTAATTGATGCCAAGTGACTCTACCCAAGTGCATTTTTTTGATTGTTAACTATCTGTCTCATCTTGTTGATTTTTTCCCCTCTTCTTTATATTGTTAACATTTTCTACATTTGTTGTTTTTGTCTGAATTTATCAGGTAACACTTGTATTTCTTTCTTTTCTTTGAGGTCGTGTTAGTCTCAATTCACCACTTTCATACTTAGAATCTTGGTAATTGGTACAACTGTGTGTGGATTTTTAGGTGTCGATCAATTGCCTCTCCTACACTTATCTGGGTATCATATGGGTATTTGTTGTATGTGTTGAGAGAATCCACAAACATTATCTTTTCTTGCTTTCTCAGAACGAACACGTTTCTGTGTTCAAACGTTTATTACTAGAAATATTTTCTATTAGCACTTTGATTGTGATTTTCGCTTATTTTCGCTTTTCGCTTTGATTATATAAATTATATTAGTCTTTCTTTGTATATTTGTTTAATTTTGCTTAGTCTGACTATAAGACTTGCTCGAGGCCTCGGTATCTTTGCTCAGGGCTCGAGC
>JADBJO010006801.1:111965-125731 GCA_016801955.1 Conus betulinus
TTGATTGTCATTTTTTAAAATGTGAATTAGAGTTTAATTTCAAAAGGATAAAACAATCTATTTCACAACAGCTATTTCTTTTTCGCGTCTTTTATCTCCTTTTCCCTCTCCCTTTGTGAAAAGAATGGCAGATTAAAGGGCTAACTTTTTAAAACAATGTGCATTTTGGGTGCTCTTCGTCTCTTGGGGACAATTTCTTTTTATTTTGATTATTTTTTATTTATTTATTTATTTTTTTGTCTTCTTTCTCTTCTTCGCCTTCTTTTCCGTTAAAGAAAAAAAAAAGGGTGATAGATTCGGTACTTCTGAAACAATTAATAAGTTGTGTACTTTTGTGTTGTCCTACCCCCCCCTCTCCCCCCCCCCCCCCCCCTCTTTTCTTTTGGTTCTTCTTTCGCTTATGCTTCTTTGTCTTTTGTCCCCCTCCTTTCACTCAAAGCAGGATTGATCAAAACAGTGTGAATGTCAGAGTTTTTTTTTTTTTTTTTTTTTTTCTTCGGTGAATCATCTAAAAGATGGTCCCACCTGCTGAAATACATCGAATCGCATCAATAAACTTACAACGGGGAGTGGAAGGGGTGGTGGTGGTGGTGGTGGTGGTGGTGGTGATGGTGGTGTTTTAGAAAACAAAGTCAGATCACTTTGTTGAAGTAACTTGGTCTTCTTTTTGCGCCTTTTGCCAAGCATTTCAGAGCAAACATTCTGACGTTCATTTTACGCCCAAATTCCGTAGGTGTAGTCTGCAGAGAGGCCCTGGGATGGAATACAGAACTGAGATCTATTTTCAACTAGCAAGCAATAACCGCGCCTCGGTTCACCCTCATCGGCTCCGGTACCGCCACTGCGCAAAGCTGAGCTATCTCTTCCTTCGGGTCACTTTGAAAATAAAAGTACGGCTATCATTCGCTGTCTGGCAGCCATTCTTCCTACCACATGGACAACAGATAAGTCTTTTCTTCGTTTTTGGTTCGTACTGTCCTAAATGTTTAACGTGATTTTTTTTTTTTTTTCCCTGAAGAAGACCCAAGAGGTCGAAATGCATCGTGTCTTGTCCTGTGCTTTGTTTGTCCATGTCCGTGGCGGTAACTAACCCCCTCTCTGTCTAAAATTCATTCGTTATTTTTCTTCTTTATCCCTCCTTTCAGTCTCAAACATGTTAGCCTGTCAACATGTAGGCACTGCGTATCAAAGGGAGGAAACTGCAGGCGGAAACTGAAACAAATCTGAACGAAAATGGACTCCGCCACCGAACGAAAGAAACTATCCACTCACAAGACAAACACGACGCGTTTCGACCTTTTCGGTCTTCTTCAGGCAAGACGAACAACATTCAAGACGATGAAAACGAAGAGCGGACAGTCACTTTAATTAACCCCCTCAACCTGGGCGCTATTTTCTGCAACTGCTATTGTCATGTATATATCATCACTAAAAAGAGGTAGTAGCCATCTCTTTACTATTTTTAAAGACATTTTTTATCATCATCATTATAATTGATATTGTTATTATTATTATTGTTACTATTATCATCATTATCGTCATCATCGTTGTTTTTTGTTGTTCTAACCCGCACTGTTTCCTTCCCAGTAGTCTCGTTTCCATTCCACATTCATTCAGAGGAGATAACAGACTGTTCGTTCTTCGTTTTCATGTTTTGAATGTCGTCTGTCTTGCATGAAGAAGACGAAAGAGGTCAAAACGCGTCGTGTGTCTGCCTTGCACTTTGTTCGTTTCTTTAGTTCGGCGGCATAATAACTTTTCTTTTAGATCTGTAGACACCAAGTCTAACCTAAGCAGTCTATCGCCTTTCACATTACTATTACAGTGGCATATTCACCTGGCCTCCTCAAAACTCGAATACAAGATTCAAGGCTTCAACCTCTATCTCGAAAGGAGTTCAGAACTGTCTAAAAGGTACAGCGAACATGGCCTGTCAGAATCAGCGTTTTGTGGAAAAGACATAAAAAAAAGAAGAAGGGAAAAGAAAAGAAGGGAGAAGGCGGGAGGATGGAGGAGACTGACTGGCAACATCGCTGATTGGACAATGGGTAGGAACACCATTTTCTGATTGGACAATGGGTAGGAAAACCATTTTCTGATTGGACAATGGGTAGGAAAACACTTTTCTGATTGGACAATGGGTAGGAAAACAGTTTTTCTTACTGGACAATGGGTAGGAAAATAGTTTTCTGATTGGACAATAGGTAGGAACACCATTTTCTGATTGGACAATGGGTAGGAAAACCATTTTCTGATTGGACAATGGGTAGGAAAACCATTTTCTGATTGGACAATAGGTAGGAAAACCATCTTTTGATTGGACAATGGGTAGAAAAAACCACTTTCTGATTGGGCAATGGTAGGAAAACAGTTTTCCGATTGAACAATAGGTAGGAAAACCATCTGACTGGACAATGGGTAGGAAAAACATTTTTCTGATTGGACAATAGGTAGGAAAACCATTTTCTGATTGGACAATAGGTAGGAAAACCATCTGACTGGACATGGGTAGGAAAACCATTTTCTGATTGGACAATAGGTAGGAAAACCATCTTTTGATTGGACAATGGGTAGGAAAACCACTTTCTGATTGGACAATGGGTAGGAAAACCATTTTCTGATTGGACAATAGGTAGGAAAACCATCTTTTGATTGGACAATGGGTAGAAAAACCACTTTCTGATTGGGCAATGGGTAGGAAAACAGTTTTCCGATTGAACAATAGGTAGGAAAACCATCTGACTGGACAATGGGTAGGGAAAAACATTTTTCTGATTGGACAATAGGTAGGAAAACCATTTTCTGATTGGACAATAGGTAGGAAAACCATCTGACTGGTCAATGGGTAGGAAAACATTTTCTGATTGGACAATAGGTAGGAAAACCATCTTCTGATTGGACTATGGGTAGGAACACCATTTTCGGATTGGACAATGGGTAGGAAAAACACTTTCTGATTGGGCAATGGGTAGGAAAACCATCTTTTGATTGGACAATGGGTAGGAACACCATTTTCAAGGAATGATAATAATAATAATGAACACTTATATAGCGCCTATTCTTGGCTAGATACCAAGCTCTAAGCGCTTTACAATCCACACTCGTTTTACACACGGGCTGCCTATCTGGGTAGTGCCGACAGGAGAGCTGGCCAACTGACGCTTCATTCAGTCGTTTCCCGTGTCATCTAGTCAATATCGTCCAATCTCGTTCACACTCAATGTCCTTACTTCCTTCATTCTTTCCATTTCTCACGCAGGGTGCATGCTATGTGTAACGTGCCATCCATACCAACGGCCAAACTGGCCTACTCTTCCGAAAGTTGGTGATGGGATTTTACCTGTGTGCAAGATGTTATGCGTGCGTTCACACACGGAACCTCGGTTTATAGTCTCATACGAAGCACTGTATGGGAAATGGAGTCATAACCAATGCTAACTCCAAAGGAAAGATCCCCCTGCACCGAAACGGCCCGGCGGAGATTCGAGCCCTCGACCCCAGGATCACGAGTCCGGCGCTCTACCAACTGAGTTATTCCGGCACCCGGAAGGGGAGCCAGGCCTTGGCACAGAACCGGCAGAACTGGAGGAGTACCAGGTGGACATTGTGTGTTTAGAGCGTCGCGCCACTGACTGGCTCTCCACAGACCTGGTGGACATTGTGTTTCGAGCGTCGCCCCATTAACTGGACATTGTGTTTAGAGCGTCGCCCCGCTAACTGGACATTGTGTTTAGAGCGTCGTCCCACTAACTGGCTGTCCACGGATCTGGTGGACATTGTGTTCAGAGCGTCGCCCCACTAACTGGACATTGTGTTTAGAGCGTCGCCCCACTGACTGGACATTGTGTTTAGAGCGTCGCCCCACTGACTGGCTCTCCACAGACCTGGTGAAGATTGTGTTTAGAGCGTCGCCCCGCTAACTGGACATTGTGTTTAGAGCGTCGCCCCACTAACTGGACATTGTGTTTAGAGCGTCGCCCCACTGACTTGCTCTCCACAGACCTGGTGAAGATTGTGTTTAGAGCGTCGCCCCGCTAACTGGACATTGTGTTTAGAGCGTCGCCCCACTGACTGGCTCTCCACAGACCTGGTGAAGATTGTGTTTAGAGCGTCGCCCTGCTAACTGGACATTGTGTTTAGAGCGTCGCCCCACTGACTGGCTCTCCACAGACCTGGTGGACATTGTGTTTAGAGTGTCGCCCCGCTAACTGGACATTGTGTTTCGAGCGTCGCCCCACTAACTGGCTGTCCACGGACCTGGGGGACATTGTGTTTCGAGCGTCGCCCTGCTAACTGGCTGTCCACGGACCTGGGGGACATTGTGTTCAGAGCGTCGCCCCACTAACTGGACATTGTGTTCAGAGTGTCGCCCCACTAACTGGCTGTCCACGGACCTGGTGGACATTGTGTTCAGAGTGTCGCCCTGCTAACTGAACATTGTGTTCAGAGTGTCGCCCCACTAACTGGACATTGTGTTCAGAGCGTCGCCCCACTAACTGGCTGTCCACGGACCTGGTGGACATTGTGTTCAGAGCGTCGCCCCACTAACTGGACATTGTGTTCAGAGCGTCGCCCCACTAACTGGCTCTCCACGGACCTGGGGGACATTGTGTTCAGAGCGTCGCCCCACTAACTGGCTCTCCACGGACCTGGTGGACATTGTGTTCAGAGCGTCGCCCCACTAACTGGCTCTCCACGGACCTGGTGGACATTGTGTTCAGAGCGTCGCCCCACTAACTGGCTGTCCACGGATCTGGTGGACATTGTGTTCAGAGCGTCGCCCCACTTACTGGCTGTCCACGGACCTGGGGCACATTGTGTTCAGAGTGTCGCCCCACTAACTGGCTGTCCACGGACCTGGTGGACATTGTGTTCAGAGTGTCGCCCTCCTAACTGGCTCTCCACGGAAGGAGAGCAGCAGGTCATCTCTCGTAGTCTACTGACAATAAAGATGACGTCAACTGCGGACCAATCATAACAGGTTCGTCATTTTCACCAAAATGAAAGCACAAACAAACAAACAAACAAAGCAAAACAAAAAAGCAGCTCACCATACAAAACAAACAATGAAAGAGCTAACTCTGGTCGTCCCACACACTCAAATTCGGATGCTTTGTTGTTATTCTTTCTTTTGTCTTCTTTTTTCTTAAAAAAAAAAAAAGTAGGCCTACATGTTAAGTAACCTTTAAAACAGTGTGAATGTTGGGTGCTTTCTTCCTTCTAAAAAAAAAAACAACAAAAAACTCCCTTCTTTTACTTTGCCGTTGTTGTTGTTTGTCTTCTTCTTTCTTTCTTCTCTGTTAAAAGAACCATAGATTATTTGGCTTTATAAACAATTTGAAATTATGATGATTTTCTTTTACCTTTATTGATCTTTTTCTTTTCCCTTTTTGTAAAATTCAAGTTCTTGTAATGTTTTCTTTTTGTTTTTTTGTTTTTCTCTTTTGCAAAGAATGATAGATTAAGCAAGGACTTAAACAATGTCCGATTTAGGTGACTTTTCCTTCTTTTATTTTTTTCTTTCTTCTTCTTCTTCTTCTTTGTCCACTGTCTTTATCTTTAACTCCTTCTTTCGTGTAAAATATCAGAAGTTACGGTACTTTTAAAATCCAAATAAATCTAAGATGATTTTATTTTTTTTCAAAAGAAAACTTTCTTTCCTTATGTCCTTCTTTTGTCTCCACCTCCATTTTTTCTATACCCCCCCCCCCCCCCCCCCCCCCCCCCCCCCCCACACACACACACACACATCACCACCACAAAAAAAAAAAGAGAGAAAAAAAATCGTGTTTAAAACGATGTAAAATTGGGTTCACTTTCCGATAAATCGTTAAAGATTAAATAACTTTCTTTTCAAACAATGTGGAACGTTGATGTTTCATCATTATCCACTTTCCATTGAATCCTTAATTTCTTTTTTCTTTTCCGTCTTCTCCTATTGAAAAAAAAATCAATATTTGTTCAGACAATGTGAAATGTCGATGTTTCATTACCATTCCCCCCCCCCCCCCCCCCCAACACACACACACACACCACACACACACACTCTCTCTTTAAACTATCTCTTTTCCTTTTTTTTTTTTTTTTCTTTTTCTCTCTCTCTCTCTCTCTCATCCTTTTCTTTTTCTTTTCTTTTCTTCCCCTGTCATGTGAACAACCCGCATAGCAGTCTTGACTTCACAGCCGGCCCTCGTGATAATGATGCCAGACACTTCTAACCGTTTTAGTGACTCCGCCGACTGTGGAGCGGCGGCGTTGAAGGAGCCAAAAAAATCAACCGTTTCTGACAAATGATGGAATCGGATACTTTCAACACACACAAAAATACCCGGCAAATGTACTCTGCCAACAGTTTCTTTCGATTCGACTTTCTTTTTTTTTTTTTTTGTCCTTCTCTCTCTCTCTGTGTCTCTGTCTGTCTGTCTGACTGTCTGTCTGTCTGTCTGTCTGTCTGTCTGTCTCTCTCTCTCTCTCTCTCTCTCTCTCTCTCCCCGTCTGTCTTTGTCTTTGTCTGTCTGTCTGTCTGTCTGTCTCTGTCTGTCTGTCTGTCTGTCTCTGTCTGTCTCTCTCTCTGTCTCTGTCTCTCTCTCTCTCTCTCTCTCTCTCTCTCTCTCTCTCTCTCTCTCTCTCTCTCTCTCTCTCTCTTACTGTCGTCTATGCTGAGTTGTGTATAATCTCTCTCTCTCTCTGTCTCTTTTTTTCCGCGCAGTTTGGCAGTTTGGCAGAAGCTTTTCTTTTTTCTTCTTCGTTTCATTCTTCTTTTCCTTTTCAATTTCTTTTTTTTTTCCTTTTTTCTTTCTTTTTCTTTTTTTCTTTTTTTTTCTTCTTTCTTTTTCTCATCTGAAGACTGCCTATTTTGCCTCTCTTTCTTTACCCGTACCCCCCCCCCCCCCCCCCACTCCCAATCTCCTCCCCCACCCCCCCCACCCCCCCCGACCTCCCCTCTACCCGCCACCTCCTTTCTTCTTGTTCTTGTCTTTTTCTTAGTCTAGTCTTCTTTGTCTTCTTTTTCTCTTCCTCCGCCTCTTTTATCTCTTTTTTTTTTTCTCTCATTCCTTTTTTTCTCTTTTCTTTTTCCTCACTCCATTTCGTTGTTTGTTTGTTTGTTTTCGCTTTTTCTTTTTTTCTCTCACTCTTTTCTTTATTGTTTTTTGTCTCACTCCTTTTTGCTTTTTTTTTTTTTTTCCTCACTCCTTTTTTTTTCTCTCACTCATTTTCGTTGTTTTGCTTTTTTTTTTTCTCCCTCATTCCTTTTTTTCCCTCTTACTCCTTTTTGCCATTTTTTTTTTTCTCTCACTCCTTTTTTGTTTGTTTGTTTTTTTTTTTTTTTTTCTCTTACTCCTTTTTTTTCTCTCACTCCTTTTCGTTGTATTTTCTTTCCTCTCCCCCCCCCCCCCCCCCCCCCCCCCCTGTTTTTTGTTTTTTTGTTTATTTACCCCGCCCCCTTTTCCACTCCTCATTTCCCAAAAATAATGAATTCACGAAGTCAGACCAGGTGACTGACTGATTGGCAGATTGACTGACTGATTGGCGGACTGACTGACTGATTCAGTTAAACTGCCTAACTAGAGGCATGCCAGGGACAGACTTATCGGGTGCCTAGTGTTAATTGAGTCTGTAGATTTTCAGTAATCTGCATTACCCTGCTCCCTTCTTCGCACTTGTTGACCTTCCCCCAAAGGAAAAAAAACAACAACAACAACAACAACAACTTTGCAATAACAAAACAGGCCTAAACGCGCGCCCGTACGCCATTTGTGTGTGTGTGTGTGTGCATATGTGTGTGTGTGTGTGTGTGTGTGTGTGTGTGTGTGTGTGTGTGTGTGTGTTGTGTGTGCGCGCGTGTCCCGTGTCCGTGTGTGCGTGCGTGCGCGCGCTTGTGTGTGTGTGTGCGTGCGTGTGTGCAATAACAACAACAACAACAACTTTGCAATAACAAAATAGGCTTAAAACGCGCTCTCGCACGCCATTTGTATGTGTGTGTGTGTGTGTGTGTGTGTGTGTGTGTGTGTGTGTGTGTGTGTGTGTGTGTGTGTGCATGTGTGTGTGTGTGTGTGCATGTGTGTGTGTGAGTGTGTGCGTGCGTGCGCGCGCGCGCGCGCGCGCGCGCGTGTGTGTGTGTATACGTGCGTGCGTGCGTGCGTGCGTCGCGCGCGCGCGCGCGCGTGTATATATGTGTGTGTGTGTGTGTGTGTGTGTGTGTGTGTGTGTGTGTGTGTGTGTGCACAGTGTATGATCTATTCAGTTCGCTTTCATAGCCCCGAAGCATACGACATCTGTCTGTCTGTGTATGTATTTATTAAAGGAGGGGGGGGGGGGGCGGGGGGGGGGGGGGGGGGGGGAGGAGGAAAGAGAGAGAGAGAAAGAGAGAGAGAGAGAGAGAGAGAGAGAGAGAGACAGACAGACAGACAGACAGACAGACACACAGAGATATGAATACTTTTCATTCAGTACTGGCCACGGCCTGTAACTGAAAGGTGGTAACACAATATAGCCAAAGAATCCAAGATACGACAGCATGTTTCGGCCATAATCTGACATCTATGTCAAAGGTCACGTCTACTCGCATGAGACGAATGAACAAAGAAACAAATCACATCAATCAACGTGCTAAGATGTTGCTATACGTAATCTTTTCAAAGCTTCAATAGTAAAGGTTGCCAGTTTTAAAAAACGTGGCTTGATTTCATGACGACAGTAGCAGATGGGATTGATGATGAGAGAGAGAGAGAGAGAGAGAGAGAGAGAGAGAGAGAGAGAGAGAGAGAGAGAGAGAGAGAGAGAGAGAGAGAACAAAGAGAGAGAGAGAGAGAGAGAGAGAGAGAGAGAGAGAGAGAGAGAGAGAGAGAGAGACCGACGACCGACCGACCGACCGACAGACAGACAGACGCTTGACGCTTGACGCGCTAAACGCGCCTTTTACTGACAACAGCTTTTCACAGCCTTAATGTCAAGGAGATATCACTTAACCCCTGTATGATGGCGCCATTACCAAAGCGAAGGAACTACATATAATGAAATATAAAGTTTAAAGATTGAGCCAAAAAAAAAAAAAAAAAACAAAACAGCAAAACTTTATGCATTATTTACTGAAAAACAAAGTAATATTGAGATAAACAAAACAAACAAAATCACAATCATTTGTATCAAGGGAAGAATATCTTCCCCCTTGCAAAATACTACTGATCTTCACAGTTACAAATAGTAGACTATAAAGAGTCAAAACTATGAAGAAACCGTTTTACAAACAACAACAACAACAACAACAAGATGATGTGTACAAAAGATAATCGGGCACATGCTAGGGTATTAAAAAAAATATTGTCAGTTTACTTATTTCATTTTCTTGTTTCTGACACTTACGGCTTCTGCTATGTACTCATAGAGAGACAATGACAATGACAATGACAATGACATTTTATTTCAATAGGGCCACGCCCCCTTAGAAGGGTGTGTGTGTTTACAGAAAACAAGAGCTTCAAAGTTTCGGCAGAAAGAAACAAGTCATAAATACCAACTATACATTTCATATCTACACTCTTACTTATAAATCAATTTAGGAAATTGCAAAACTCTCTTGCTTTAAAAGCTTTGTACAGGTAAATGCAGAGGTTTTTCACAGTTTGCATTAACGGAGGATAACAATAGATTTAGATGAAAAGCATTTGCTATTCTGTAATATTTTGGAGCGATCAATTTTTCTTAATTTATCGTATAATGGACAGCATAAGACAAAATGAACTTCGTTTTCTTCAGTATCCTTACAAAATGGACACAATAGATCATTAGGTGTAGGATTCCTGTATCTATAGTAATGAACAGCAAGGTCTGATGCACCAAAACGAAACAATGACATTATATGTTTTAAGTGTCTCTCCATATCTAATTGTAAATATTTTGGAATACAGTGCATGTAATCACAAAATCTTCTATACATTGAAAACCGCTCACTATTTTCCACATGGTCTTGCCAGTTTTGCCATCTACAATCGATAAGCCGCTGCTTAAACAAACTAAAAAAATTCATTTGCATCTCCAACACCTTGGTTTAACCATACATACCCAAACCATTCTGAAACAGATATAATCTTACATTTGTTACCCAGTTCCTTTTGCCTTTCTGGTCTAAATGTAGCAGCATTAAATACGCTTTCTTTGGTAGCCTGTGTTCATCCATCTGTACTAACTTTAACCAGTAGGAAATACATCGAACAATAGAGTTAATAGTTATTGGGAATCTGCCTAATTCATTATACACAAGATCATTTGGTGTTCGCATATCAACAGACAAAAATTCTTAAGGGCAAACAAGTGGATCTTTTCACAGTACTGTGTAGCTTTTTCCATCCCCCATATTTCAGAACCATATTGCATTATTGGCTGTATCTGAGCATCAAAAAGTTTTAGAAAAACATCAACAGAATAATTATTGCACTGACGCAATCTCTGCATTATACTCAAAAGTGCCCTTTTTGCCTTGCTAGCAATATCCCTACATGCCGCAGTAAAACTTAATCTTGTTGAAAAATAAACTCCTAGATATTTATATGCATTAACTACAGGCATGTTATTGCCATCATATATCCATCTCTCTCTCACACCCAGATAACCACCTTTTCTGAAAACAACAATATTACTCTTATCCATATTCACCTTTAAACAAAGTGAAGAGGATGCTCTCTGTAAACTATTTAACTGTGTTTGCAGACCAATAATAGTCTCGGAAAGAAGAACAACATCATCAGCCAATAAAAGGATAAACAATTCAAGCGAATCGGACAGAAAATTGACACCATGTCTGCCGCTATTGATTACCTCTATAGCTAGTTCATTTATAAATAACGAGAAAAGAATTGGACTGCATATATCTCCTTGCTTCACTCCAGACGAGCAAGATAACTGGTTAGTAAAGGTAGCACCACATCTAATACGAGCCTTCACACTGGTGTACATACTTTTAATACAACGAAAAAGTTTTCCTCTGATCCCATTTTCAGCAAAACAGGCCATAGTAAGTTTCTATTAATAGTATCAAAACATTTCTCAAAATCGATAAAGGCAACATAAAGTTTTCGATTATTACAAAATTGTTTTTGAACGCATGCCAGCAGTGTAAATAAATGGTCAATAGTAGAGTAACCAGCTTTAAACCCAGCCTGATATTCTCCAGTAATATTATTTTCTGTTACCCAGTCCTGTAAGCGACGGGTTAATAATTATACCATATACTTTACTACTTGTGTCACACAAACTTATACCACGATAATTTCCCGGATTATTGGCATTTCCTTTCTTATAAAGGGGCAAAATAATCGATTCAGTCCAACCATCGGGGTAGAAACCTTTCTTAAAAAGAACATTGAAAAATTTCACAAAGAAAGGGACAACCATTGCACTTGCACTTTTTAATATTTCGCTAATAATACCGTCGGGTCCCGCAGCTTTTTTGGGTTTAAGTTTTCTTAATGCAAGAACAACTTCATCTTCAGAAATTGGTCTATTATTAAAGGAATCATCATCATCGTCATCTAAACCATTCTCTAATTCCTCATTTTCCGGATGTGCAACATCAACTTTTTCCAGCAACGTTTTAAAATGTTTAAAACCAATCATCTACCGTAATCTGGTTTCCAACATGTTTCTTTTTTGGACTAATTTGATGGATATTTTCCCAGAAATCTTTTTGACTGTTTATAGAGATTATCAATTTTTCAATCACTATACGATTATGCATTTTCTTCTTAAAGAATAATAGATTCTTATATTCCCTTCTGGCCAGACAGAAAGCATATCTATTTGCTTTCTTGCTGAGAACGACGTGATGTCTTTACTTTTAAAGAATGACGCAATTTCTTCAACAATTTCGCGCATCTCTTTCCTTTTATTTCGACATTCCGTATCATACCAGTCTTGGTGTCTCTTTCTCCCACTCACACATACTCTTTTTTTCATGCACGCAGCCATCTCTTTCACACATGTATTAAATTTTTCCAGAGCTACATTGATATCAATATCAACAGACTGAATAGCATCGTCTAACATCATATGTGTACGTTCACTATTTGCTACATCATTAAACTGTTGAATACAATCAGGATTCCAAACGAATTTTTCGATGAACACATTCTTATCTTTAGGCAGAATTTCTGTACTGTTTTCTTTTAGAAAAGGAAGTAACAATGTTACAGGCATATGATTCGTTTCCGTACAGTCTAAAACTTTTAAACTCACAAGTTTCACACACATAAAGCAAGAAGATCACTAGATATCAAAAAATAATCTATGGACACTGCATCCAAAATCACAAATGTACGTGCAGCGTCCTTCATGGTCGCCATAACACATACCATTCATAATGCACAAGTTTAACGCAGTACACATGTTTAGCAAAGACTTACCAAATCCATTCAAAACAGAATCTTGTGAATTTCTTGTAATATTCGCAAAATCTCTTTGCCAATGTGGACAATAAAGATCTTTTTCAAACAGATACGGGCTGCGAAATGTTTGAAGTACGACCATTAAGATCACCAGAAAGAAGCACAAAATAATCATTATCTACAAGGGCATTATCAAATAAACAGTTTTCCAGTAAAGCAATTCCATCCCCATCCACACCAAGATAGTTATAATATCGAGAACCCTCGGGTGGTACGTACGCACAGGCATACAAACACATCCTTTTTCCACGCCAAACAGGTCCTTGTTAATGACGAACAACAAAAAGTTTCCAACACTTACTTTGATCTGTTTCACAAAAGACATAAACTCATTTTTGATGAGACAAAACGACACCACCCGAAGGCCTCCCTCCCAGCATTTGATAACTTCTTAGCTGGTTGACAAAAAGCCTTATACCCTGTAAAGATATCCGGATCAATACTATCAACAAAAGTTTCGACCAAGCAAACAAAATGAAAAGATGACACAAAAGAAACAAAATCGGTATCAAAGATTTTGACATCAAACCATTCACATTCCAGTGCATGAATAAAAAACCCTTCTGGTGATTTCCTTGATATGCAGAATAATCATTACTCGAAACAGAATTGTCAACGGAATTCACAGACAAAGTTCCATCATCGCTATCATCTGATGAAATCGGTGCCCCAAATAATGATTCACTGAATTCAGTATAAACATGATCTAATTCGACACCACTCGCACCACCCCCATAAACTTCCCGCGACTCATTCTCCAATTGACGAGAACACACCTCATCACTACCATTGAGATTCAAACACAACCATTGGTATGGTAAAACACATCATTATTACGCGGAAACCATGTCAGTGTCACACACAATAGCGACAGTACTAAAGTAGTTCGGACACCAACTATCATTTGCTGAAGCTATGCCATTATCACACGCAGAAACAACATCACTGCAGGGGGTTCAAAGACGAATCATTATAAACTGGAACCACGTTAGTGTCACATACAGCAACACAAGATCACTAGAGTTCAGAGGCCAATCATTACTAACTGAATGCACATCAGTATTACACATAGTAATAACATTGCTACTAGAATTGAAGCACGAATCGTTATAATCTAAACCCATGATAGTATCACGCATAGTGGAAATGTTGCCGCAGGGACAACACCGATCAGTATAATCTGCCGCCATATCAGTATTACACACAGTAAAAATGTCGGAATCGGGTTTCGCACACCAGTTTCGAAATCAAACATTCATCCTTCGTCGTAGTCGTCGTCGTTCCGTCGTCTCTTGTTCAGTTTTTTTTTTTTGTGTACTGCTTCTT
>JADBJO010006802.1:0-5000 GCA_016801955.1 Conus betulinus
CTCGCCTCTTGGCAAAAGTGTGCCATCTTTTGCCTTCACAGGTCCAGAGCTAGTCCTCACAGTACCAGTTATATCTTCTTTGCGATCTGGTAGACAGCTCTCATGTCGTTGTGCTTGGCAGCTTCTTCGGCATCTTCTGCTTGCTTGTCCAGCCAATCCCTTTTTAATCTTTCTGGGCATTTCGGTTTCACCTGCCTATCCTCTCGATGTACTCCTGGTAGTACGCTGCTTGGTATGAGGAGTAGTTGTGTCTCTTCTGATGGAGTTTTTTCCTCTCTGCTATCAATTCCATGTGTCTTCACTGATCCAGGATTCCCGCAGTGGCTTCTTAAACCCTAGGATTTCTTTTCCAGCTGTGGGCATGGCATCCTTCATCTCTTCCCACCATTCTGTCGATCCTGAAATTTGAGCAAAGACACTTTCTGTGTGCTCTGACTCAAGAGTCTAATAAACATTTACCTTACGGAAATTTTCGACCAGCTACTGCTGGTCTTCATCAGCCCCCGACTGACTGGTAGTTGTGGTGGGTGTTGGTGTCCTCTGAGTTGTCATCTCTGATGGAGTGATTGGTGTTCAGCACACACTTGCAATGGGGGGGCAGGTCATAGCCACAGTCCCTCTGTTCAAACTTGTTTTTTTTTTTCTCCCTGATTTCTATTGCATCTTTCACTTTCCTTTTTGTGAACTTTTTTTGATTCAGCTGCAATTATGGTGGCTTCAAACTTGTTGGTATGGTGGGATGTTGTTGTCAGATGTTCATAATATGCAGAAGAAGTTTTGAACACACTACCAAAACTAGACTCGCTGTCACCCATATGGCTGGAAGGATCGCTGTGGCCGCCTGACACTGACCTCTCACATCAGTGTCCTGTAAAGACCATCTGCCATCTGTCGCTTGGCGTCCGCTGTTATGCCACACTCACAAACGGTAATGCCATACTAGATTTGTGTACCTTTATAGGCCCCACTTACGCCCAAACATGCTTCAAAGGGGAGGTGGCTAAAGGCGAAATCGAAAGAAATTATAAGAACAAAAGTAATAGGTTACTGAGAACAATCCGGACAAACAGATTACAGAACACAGCATGATGCATTTCCACTGTTTTGGTCTTCTTAGGTTAAACAAACAACATCCAGAACAATGAAACGAAGCGCTTTTCTTCTCATATTCAGCGCAAAATTGGTGTTGAATAAACATGAAGCCATTGTGAAGGGACCATGGAAGTGAAAATAACAATGATGACAATAATTGTGGTTATGCGTACAGTAATAATAGTGAAGATGATGAAAACATTAACACCCCCCCCCCCCCCCCCCCCCACACCACACACACACACACCAAGGGGAGAAGTACTACCACTTTTGATGATACTATGACAATAATAGTAGTTATATCAAAAGTGACTAAACGGAGAAGGGGAGGGGAAAAAAAAAGAGAGAACAGAATTTTCAAAAACAGAAATTATTGTTTAATGGTATAGTGATCATAGTAAAATAATGGGAGATTAACATTAATGATTAGATACAAGGAATAGAAATGATTGAATAAAACGCAAACAAAACTACTGGGTGTTGTTATTATAATATTATAAATATATAATATAGCTATCAGGCTTTGCCCCAAAGGCTCAGTGGTTAGAGTGCGAGTCATTAAGTGGAAAATGAGCATGTCCAGAGGGTCATGGGTTTCGAATCCCAGCCATGACTCGTCCCAAGATGGGGAAAAAGGGGGGCAGCAAAGGGACATCCGGAGTCATGAACCGGGTGTGGCGCCACAAACCCCCCCCCCCCCCCACCCCCCCCCCCCCCCCCCCCCCCCCCCCCCCCCCCCCCCCCCCCAGAGTGTCAGGAGATAAGGGCCAAAACACTTGCTTGAAGGGGGCTTCTCTTCTGAGGACTCTCTGCTGCCACTCTCTCCACTAGTTTCTTTCTACTGATGCATGGGTAAACCATTGACTTCCGGGAATAGGCCGGAGAACGTCCGGAAAGACCGGAGGACACTGGGAAAGACCAGAACCAAGGCTCTGTGGGCTGGCTCCCCACTTTGCCTTCAACATGTGGCTACTAAGAACAAAGGGTCGAAATGCACAGTTTCTTGTCCTGTGCTTTGTCTATATCCTTGGCGGTAACTAACCCCCTCTCTTTTTAAAATTCGCTGCATTTTCCGCGCTCAGTCACTCCGTTTTGAAACTAGCATAATAATACTAGTTATAATAAATGCAATAGGCTTATCTTGGTGTAGTAATACTGGTTGAAAAGAAACGAACATGATGAGTGGGAAAATGGTTTATATTTCTGTTGGAAAAAAAATGGGGGGAGGGTGGGGTGGAGTGGGTTGGGGTGGGGGTACTCATATAGCTAGCTACATCTCCACCTACATACACACATAGGTACAGGAGAGGGACGGGGAAGAGGGAAGGGAAACTCACATACAAGAGATAATAAGCATATGCACAGGTTGTGACGCATAAAAATCCATGCTTAGATACGTACAATTAGTATTCATTCAGATTTCTTTGTTCGTTTTAAATAAACGTATGTACTGGTTTACGTGATACATTAGAGAAACGCAGTCATATTGTCTTATGAAGGCTAATAGTTTTTGTGCAAGGGACTGAATGACAGTAACGACATCAAGAGTTGTCGTCCGTAATAATTATCACAAAAACTTGCTTTTCTTTTTTTTTTTTTTTTCATATAACGTGAAAAAAAAAAAATTATATAAAGAAAATACAGGAGTAACAATTATAAAACAAATGGCTTGATGTTTTACTATTTTCTTTTCTTTAAATTTATTTGAATTTAAATAAATATCAGTAGCAATAGTACTATTTTTTTTTAATTATTAAAGGTTTAAATATAGCGAATAACAAATACAACCCATAGATGTAGACATATGTCTGCAGGACCTTGTCCTTAAGGGCCTCAGGCCGATAGGACGTAAATCTCACACTTAACAGTAACAGTAAACAACCCATAGTCTCCTCGGAGTTCACTGCGAGTGTGGCATAGCAGTGGACGCCAGGGGAGAGGTGGCAGCTCTCCTTTGAGGGACACTGATGTGAGAGATCAGTGTCGGGCGGCGCAGACAACCTTCCAGCCATGTGGGTGACGGCGGGTCTAGCCTGTGTCGCCGGGGACGGCTCTTGGAGATGTGGGGCGATTGGCGAAGGAGCACTGCCTGACTGCGACTACCGTGGCCCAGGATACCGTGCTGTTTGAGGGGGTGGCAGACACGGGGGCACTCCTTAGGGGGTTGGGCTGAAAAATTGCCCTCTCGGCCGCAGTCAGTCAGCGAGCGCCCGCCGAATTTTAGGGGCTCGTGCAGCGCTCCAGCGACTTTCGTCCTGCTCCTCCTTGAGGCGGCCTCACGCGGCACAGGACCATCGCCACCCGAGCATGAAGAAGGCCGCCCGGTGGCCCTGAAGACAGCCTGATGATGTTTGGGGGACAGCAGGCAACACACACCGACGCCCATCGTCGGTCGATCAACAACTTAAAAGTGAACTAACGTTCAAGACCAACTTCACCAAACTTGAACCAGCATTCAAGAGGATAACGACCAGAATTGAGCCAACACCAGCTCTGGGAGACGAATACGACGACCCCCATTGAAACCTACCTACCACTGCCAGATGACAGCAGTTGCCACAAATATGTAGACATATGTCTGCAGGAACCTTTGTCCTTAAGGGCCACTGGCCGATAGGACGTTAATCTCACCCTTAACAGCTAACAACCCATACGTACTCACGGTTGTAATCCGTGTGCGTAGTCGATGTAATAATATTTGGGACAAGCTTTACAAAATGCTTGTAAAGCCATGGAATTGTGAACAAGTTTTGCAGTCGTGCACATAAATGTTTCTGTTTACACACGCTTAATCCCCACATCATCACCGTGTATATGCACGCATGTTCCTGTGTCTGCTGCAGCGAGTGCGTGTGAATAATGCACCCTTGTGTGTAGAAACCGGTATTTATTGCAATATTCGTTTGTATTAGCTCTAACTTTCAAAGTAAGCATAACCGCTTGGCGGTTTTTAGTACAAGATTACGGGCCATAAATGATTAAGGTTATAAATTATGAGACAATCAATACGTACGACAAGTGTGGATGTCCTGACCTTCTCTCGATCCGTTTAAAGGCGAAATGGTCAAAGGGGTAATAGAAGCAATATTACTAGCAAATAATATTGATTTCGCAGAATATAGACAGTAATATTGATTTCACTGAATAATCCGGACTACGGAACAAAGCACGATGCATTTCGACCTTTTAGGTCTTCCTAAAGTAGAACAAAACGAATAAGTGCTTGTTTTCTCGTGTTCAGCGCGGAATTGGTGTAGAATAAAAACGCGGCTGTTTGGAAGGCGATCATAGAAGTGAAAAACACAATGATGACAATAATAACAGTTATACCAATGGTGGTAAGAATCAAGGTGATGACAACATGTGAAAAAATAAGGGGAGAAATACTACCACTTTTGATGATCGTATGACGACGATAGTTGTGTGGTACACCTTATGGAGAGTGTACTGTAGTTATTCATGTTGCTTGAAATTACGAAGTAGAACCACGTATGATTGCCAGACTTGATAAGAGTGACCCTGTCATAAATATATGCCTTAGCGGGAATGGAGTTGGTCAGTTAGAATTATAGGGTGATGGTGCCTATTATGGTCGATGTCAGTTACCGTCACAGGTCAGTTGTATACAGTACCAGTTTATTGTTATTGTAACATAAACTCTCTTCTTCTTACAGTCCCTCGCAGGCTGTTAGAAAGCTCTCTGTTCTTCATTCACAAGTCAGTACATTCACACACGCACGCGGGCGGGCGCGTGTGCACACACACACACACACACACACACACACACACACACACACACACACACACACACACACACACATGCTTGCATAGGAGCTCGCGCATGTGGGCATCCAAACACATACAAATAACAGATATGAGTACACACTGATATACACACCCACGGCCTC